>VYZV01007157.1:15116-30703 GCA_013401275.1 Pandion haliaetus | reverse complement strand
CTCTCACCATCACTGATGGGGTCGTCCTGAGCCAGAGGGGGGTCCGACTCTTTGGAGCCAGGGGACCTTCCAGCAGCTTCTCACAGGAGGCACCTCTGCAGTCCCCTCCCCCACTACCAAAAAAACCTGTGCCACACAAACCCTTAACAGAAGTGCTTAGAATTATGTGAAAGCTTTAAATGGATCCCCTTTCCGGTTTACAGTGGGAAACTCAGTTGTTAGAGTTAATTCTGTTAATTATGGAAGTTTACTTGGAAGATTGTGCTTCAGGGAGAAGGAAAAGCAACTCTTATGAAACCTCAATAGTCATGCAGAAATTTCGAATGCACATATGCCATCCCTTATCGTGAACTTGCAAAACTGCTTCAGGTGTGAGGTTCTCCTTTGCAAAAATAACTCAACCAATTGGAGAATTTTATATGTTGGTCATCAGTATGAGACATAAATTAGGTCTACTAAAGAGCCAAACAGACTGCATTCTGCCCTCTGGTCTTGTTCATTCATACAAGCCAGAAACTCAAATAAATAAATTGGCAGAGACTTGACTCAAGATATAACACAGCTGTATGTATTTTTACCCATTCTGGTTTAGGGAGGTGGGAAGGAAAGGAACTGCTTGTATTTTCAGAGTTGGTTAAAAAGTAGAACTTCCTAAGAGAAAATCTAGCTTATTCCAGTCCATTTATTGTGATTGAGCTTTCCGTATAATGGAAAAGAACATAATATTTTCTATAGATTTAACACATTAATTCAGAATCTTTACTTAACCTTCTGAAATGTTGCCCAGACTTTTCTGCACAATCATCTTTTTGGTAAGGAAAAAAGGGATGTTCCTCAGACTGCAGAACAGACAGAAGAAATCCCCCTTGTTTCAATGCAAGACTGTAAGATACATTATAATAACAATGAGAAAAAGGTTGCGAACTGATCAGTTCTTCACAGTACTATTTAACTAGCAAAATAAAAATCAACCCAGAAAACTTCACTCACCAGACCAGAGATACTAAAATACAGAACATAGAATTTCATTAGGTTCATAACAGATGTGAAAACTCCAATGTTAATGTAAGTTAAAGTAAAAACAAAAAAAAGTACAAATAGCTTCAGAGGGTGCAGTTTGTGTTGTTTAATGCCAGTGTTCATAGTAATGAGGGTAGATAGGAAAAATTTAGTAAATAAGTACAATGGAAAAAAACCATATGCATTCTCTTATTACTGTGTGATTTCACTGGGGCTGAGGTACCTTTCTGGATAAGGGTGCAATTGTAATGCAGTCCAGTACATATAGGTGAGGAAAGGCTTAAGCAGAGAAGGGAAAAAGTTATGGGTCTCAGAGTTAAGTCATGGAGCTGTGCAGACAGCTGCTGAGTGAGTAAAGAGCCCTTGTGATATCTGTGTTCTGATTAATCTGGACATGTTTATCCTCTTGGAGGAAACAGGTCGAATGCTCCCATCATAAGAAGCTTAACGGAAAAACTTATTAAGTGAACCACATACGGGAAATCAAGACTCCCAAAGCCAGTCATTTCAAATAAATTAGTGTTTGCAAACTGAAGTAAAGAGAAGTGGGCCACTGCTGTTTGCCTTTCAGTAAAACACCTATTCCATTCCACAATCCCAGAGGCTGAATAAAAGCTGTTTATTCAGAGAGGCCCTGAAGCTGACTCTAGTCTTTTACAATTGCAGAGCTAGATGGAAAAGGCCAATAGTTCCTTAGAGGCACATTTCAAAGAAATTCAGGATTTATGCACACAAACCTTATTATTTAAAGTACAAGTTCAGCTCAAAAGTCGTTGCATAAGAAGAGCACAGAGTAAGACAACTTCATACTTATTTCAAAGCATACCATATGTTGAATATCAGCAGTGTCTAAGTATTCATAGCATTTTCCTATGACCAGTTATCTAAGATGCTATCTTTCCTGCCTTCCTTGGTAAGAAATGTGCAGCTGGAACTAATTAAAAATTTTACTGATGAAATGTATGCCAAGAAAATAGTCTAGCAAGCTCTTCCTATATTTCATTGACATGGCTGAACAAAAAGACTGAAAGGTAGCAACATCTTTCTATGTCTGCTCTACAAGATAAAAAGCAAGTGTGAACGTGAATATTTATCAGGAACTAATTAATGCAACATTTCAAGATTTTTTTATAGATATCATATTTGATATGTTTTTATTTGCATTTTCTCCCTTTTGTGTACAGCATTATGCTCAATAGGCTGATAAACAGTCCCTGGACTCTTAACATCCCTAGGGATTTCACACAGAGCAAAATGAGTGCAAAGATTGGTTTAGGATATTGAACTCAACAAATGCTTCAGAATCTGTGGATACCAAACTTGGGGTAGTGGAACTTTGGTTATCAAACTGCAGTTGGTGTTGAAGATGACTAGTAAGGACCCGGATGTGTACTTGCAGTGGTGAGAGGTAAACAAACAACTTTCACAGCTGGGTGTTAAGTACTGATTATCCTCTAGAAACCTCATACCTGTAGCTTTTTGAGAGGAGATACATAAAAAGCAGAAGTGACATAATTTGATTTTATTATACTCTGGGCACACATGAGAGCACACTGAAATGTTAAATCTGTTGACTTGAAATTTGTGCTAAGTGACACAGATCTTCATGTTCAGAATGTTTGTTTGTAGAGAGAAGCTAAGATTTTTTTTTTTGTCAAAAATGTACCAAAAAAGTGTGAGACGCAAATACACATGTATCAATGTATATTTGGAATTCATGGAAAATGAAAAGGAAGCAAGGAAGGCAGTTAGAACATAGGTGTAGCTGTTAACTTATTTTATCTCCTTTGTAAAAACTGATGATGAGACTAGCTTAATTTGCACCACCATTAGAATGTAATATGATCTCTCATGAGATTTGCACTAATAAACACTGTAATGTCTTGTTTGCCTGGAGACATGGTTTCCCTGAGCTTATTCCGCTTTGAGTTTGTGTTATGTAAAAAGGAATTACAAAGAGCAATTTTGCAGTTTGAAAGCTCACAAAGATGTTGTATGAAAATGCAGCTGCCCCATGCAATCTGACATCTTTGATCAGCTTGCATCAGTTGCAAGCATCTTTTTCCATAAAAAAGTTAAAAAATAAAAGTGCATTGGCAAATACAGAAATGGCTGATGCAAAGGACAACAGTTCCCAGGCAAATTACAACAACACACAGCAAATGGTACTGGCATTTTAGAAAAGGTGACAAAATCCGTATCAGACAAGGTCTTATTGCATTTTGACACGGCTTACGCAAAGCAGCAAGGGGCAACACTGGCTCGAAAAATTCTTAGAAGCATAATTCTTTATCTCATCAAAACAATTAAAAAAAAATCTTGTCTTTGATTTTCTGCATTTATTTATTTATTTATTTATTTGCTTATGTATTTTCCAGTAGCATCATGCTTTACAAAGTTAACAATCTGGCTTTAGAAGCAGACTGCTTTATTTTCTTAAATTTGGCAGGGGAAACTTGTAGTTCACTAGTTTTATGTGAAATAAATACCTCTTTCACTCTCTAGCTGCTAGTGTACTGTGATACACTGTTCAAAGACTAGTTAGTAGGGGCAAATTAATCATCAGTGTTCTTTTGACATAAGATAGATGCAGGTGTCGGTATCACAAAGACAAATAAATAAAACTTTATCCAAAATCCAGTGAAGTTGATTGAAACATTCTCATGAAACATAATGAACTCTGCCTGATGCATTACAACTTCTGAATAACCTTTGTCTGTGTGGATTCTGTGTATCAATGAAAAAAAAATGTTAAGAAAGAGTTATTGAATTACCTTTGGTTGTGAATCCTGTGAAACCACAACTACAGCAAAAAAAGAGGCACGATTATCTTGAACTCCACAACCACCGCATAAGTGGTAATGAATGCACTATGTGATTTGGCTGGAATAAATCTCACGTATTTTTCTAGGTTAGAATACATTATATATTCTCAAAGATCTGAAACTAATTCTGAAAGTAAGCAATATAAAACCGCTACTCATTCAAGTAATTAAAGGAATACTATTTGTGGTACAACCATGGTTATATGTCATAAATACATAATGGCATATTACATATAAAATTATATTTTGTAACAGTGATGTAAATAAAACCATAAAATCAAAATCAGGGATAGCTTGAGATGGCAATGTTTTATTATTGTTGCTGCTTCTAATAAAAAAAAAAATCTGTGGAAAGTAAAAACTCTAATTATTTAGTGAAACTACCTATTATTAAGCCCCACAAATTTTTACTCCTAACTAGAGTACCACAGTTTAGTAATTTTTGCTTTGCAATCTTCTTGAAACTGAATTTGTTTATACTTGCTATGAAGTGGTTTCATGCAGAAGATATTTAAGAATTTTACCCTATTCTATTTTAAAAGTTGTATGCTTCCCAGTAATCATTATCCTTATAAACACCCACATCATTACTACACCGAGAAACACAGTATTTTTTACATCAGGAAGTGCTCCATATTATACATGTGCATATATGCAGTTGGCAAATGAAAAGGTGGGAAAATTATCCATTTCTGCTATTGTGACTATAGAGAAAAATCCCTTTACTCATTCATGAAGTGGATAAGGTTTCTTTGGGAGGTGGGAAATTCTTTCCTGATTCCTGCAATCACCTAGCAGAAACCCAGAAAATGTGTTAGTATGACATGAATGAAAACAGTCATAGAAAGCTGAGAGAAAATGGGAGCTTGTGAATGTGTAGATAAAATGAGAGGAAAAATATGAAAGTGATAGCGAAACAGAAGTAAAACAATGTAAAGTTCAAAGAAAATTCTACCTGTTAGATTTCAAATTCCACATAGGCTCACACAATGGGATAGTAAGGACAAGGTCAGCAACACAGCAAAATAAATTTTATAAAAGTTAAACACTGGCCATGTTAATAGTAGGAATACTGAAAACTTGCTTAAATTTGATTACATTTTATTAAAGCAATTATGTGTCTTCTATCAATTCCTGAGTTCTGTCTCTTTCCAGCAACAGCTCTAGCTGTTAAAGGACAAGGCATGGATGACAAAATAGGTCATACATCAAGATATGCTACATAAGCACATAATCTATGGTTTATGGAGAAATTGACTATCTTTTTACATGCATTTACTTATTTTTCCTTAGTAGGTGAGAGAAAATGAAAATAAATAACATTTTTCTTTTAGACATGGCCACTCAACAATTCTTTACTTAGTTTTAGTAGGTGACAGATAAAGGTGGAGTTCAGTTAAGATTTCAGATACCATCCTTGAGTTCAAAGACACTGGGTTAATTATCTTATTAAGAACCCTATTCTTATTAAATATTTCCTACTTCTAATCAAAATTTGAAGACCACAATTACACTCGCAAAAAAAAAGAAAAATAACATGGATGGTGATGTACTGCTTGGAACTTGGCTCTCACCTTAGAATTTATGTGTTTGCACTGACCTTAAGCCTAAAGTTATCATTTGTTCACAGAAAACAGGGAAAATTGCTATATCCATGTCAAGTTCAAGCTGCTTACTATCACGTTTAAAATTAGATACAAACCTGAAGCAGGCCTACTGATTAGGAAATTGGAGTTCAGTCAAGTCTGGAACCTAATTTTTTAATTCCTCAAAACAATGGAGAGATTTTGACTTAGACTGGTTGCAATTCACTTCTAATTAACATGTTTAAAAATTGTAACCATGGAATGTTTTGATAGAAGTGTTTGCCTTCATTTGTATGCATCATCAAACAGTAAAGGATTTACAGTAGCTAATAAGCAAAACGTGACTTGCAGAATACATATTCATTTATTTTTAAAAGAATATTTACAAGGTTAGAAATTTGTTTTCTTTCAACAGTCTTGTTTCTTGGGTTGCTTAACACATTGCAGGATTAATTCTCATTATATTAATTGCTTGATAAAAACATTAGGTTCCTTCAAGTTTGCTTTAAATTTTGAATTCTTATTAATTTTTATACTCTGTTATTATTTCCCAAATTCAGTCTAATATTAGAAATAATCTGTGAGAGTTTACATAGAAATCTGTATCATGAAGCATAGAAAAATTACCCCTTGTTTTTGGCTGTGGAACATGTATTTTCAATTCCTTTTCAATTAAAAAAAGAAAAAAAAATGTAACATCAATTAATTCAGGTCTCGAAGTCTAATAAAGTATTTTCTGATATTGGTTTATAGAATCACAGAACATCCCAGGTGGGAAGGGACCTCAAAAGATCTTCCAGTCCAGGACTTTGTTGGAAAGGGAGTCTGCATGAGATTATATTCCACCCTGTCTAATCACATCTTGAAAATCTCCAGCAATCAGGACCTGACCATGTTCCTGGGGAGGTTATTCCAGTGAATAATTGTTCTCACTGTAAAAAAATTCTTTCTTCTGTCACACTGAAAACTCTCCCACTGCAACTTGTACCCATTCCCCTTGTCCTCTCCATGTGGCTCCTTATGAAGAGAGCACATCCATCCTCTTTGTAGCTGCCCTTTAAGTACTGGAATACTGTGATGAGGTCCCCCTGAGCCTTCTCTTCAGTTTTGGGCCCCTCACTACAGGAAAGACATGGAGGCAGTGGAGCGTGTCCAAAGAAGGGCAACAAAGCTGGTGAGGGGCCTGAAGCACAAGTCTTATGAGGAGTGGCTGAGAGAACTGGGGTTGTTTAGCCTGCAGAAAAGGAGGCTGAGGGGAGACCTTATTGCTCCCTACAACTACCTGAAAGGAGGTTGTAGCGAGGTGGGTGCTGGTCTCGTCTATCAAGTAACCAGTGATAGGATGAGAGGAAATGGCCTCAAGTTGCATCAGACGAGGTTTAGATTGAATATTAGGAAAAATTTCTTTACTGAAAGGGTTGTCAGGCATAGGAACAGGCTGCCCAGGGAAGTGGTTGTGTCATCATCCCTGGAGGTATTCAAAAAGCGTGTAGGCAGGGTACTTCAGGACATGGTTTAGTGGGCATGGTTGATTGTTGGACTCAATGATCTTAAACGTCTTTTCCAACCTAAATGATTTTATGATTCCTTGATTCTATTCTCCAGGGAGAAGAGATGTAACTGCTTCAGTCTTTCCTCATACAGCAGGTTCTCCAGCCCTTTGATCATCTTTGTGGGCCTCCTTTGGATCCTCTCCAGTCTGTCTGTGTCTTTTTTGAACCATGGGACCAGAACTGGACACAGTACCTCAGGTGTGTCCTGATAAGCGCTGAGTAGAGTGGGATGATAACATTTCTATCTCTGCTAGTAATGATACTGTGAATGCAGCCGAGGGTCAGGTTTGCCTTTTCTGCTGCAGCAGTGCACTGCTGACTCATGTTCAGCTTGTTGTCTACCAGGACACCTTAAAGCAAGGCCAATCCTCAGCGACACTGATTGTAATAAATGATGAAAAACCATCAGTTGGTGTTGGAATCTGTCAATTATTAAGGGCTTCTGTCACAGAATCATAGAATTGTTTAGGTTGGGAAAGACCTAAATCATCGAGCACAACCATTAACCTAATGCTACCAAGTCCACTGTTAAACTATGTCCCACGTCTACACATCTTTTAAATGCCTCCACGGATGGTGACTCAACCACTTCCCTGGGCAGCCTGTTCCAATGCCTGACAACCCATTCAGTAAAGAAATTTTTCCTAATATTCAATCTAAACCTCCCCTGATGCAACTTGAGGCCATTTCCTCTCATCCTATCACTGGTTACTTGATAGACGAGACCAGCACCCACCTCGCTACAACCTCCTTTCAGGTAGTTGTAGGGAGCAATAAGGTCTCCCCTCAGCCTCCTTTTCTGCAGGCTAAACAACCCCAGTTCTCTCAGCCGCTCTCATAAGACTTGTACTCCAGGCCCCTCACCAGCTTTGTTGCCCGTCTTTGGACATGCTCCACTGCCTCCATGTCTTTCCTGTAGTGAGGGGCCCAAAACTGAACACAGTATTTGAGGTGTGGCCTCACCAGTGCCAAGTACAGGGCAAAATGAAAGTGGGAACATAATCCTGGTTTGATTTTCTTTTTCTTCAAAACTGAAAGAGGAAGGTGGAAGAACAGGTGAATACACAAGGTTACAGATATCTGGTACTGCCCTCAATTTGAAATATTACAAAATACAAGTTAGTGAACTTAGAAACAGCAGGTTAGATTTTTCAGATAGGATACTGGTCCTGTGATCACTGGAATCTAGCTGAGCAGTGTAAACCAAAATACAATACTGATGTCATTAACAAAGTAGCATGAAACTGGAAGACAGTTTGAAACTTAATTTTGACTCAATAATAAAAGTTTCTTAGGATTTGTCAAAAGTGGCAGGGAATGCAAGTTAAGATTTCCTACAGCATGTGACATTTGTGACAGCTAGAATCAAATATCATGGGTCCATTTAAGTTAGTTAAGTTATGCACACAGGTTTTGTGAGACTCAGCTTACAAAATTTACAGAAAAATTGTTTTTTGAAAAATGTTACATTCTAGAATTTTGAGGAAAAAAAAAGGAAGTAATGCAGCCAAACTTCATGAGAACACAAAGAGGGATGGATTGGAGGAGAGTGCCAATTACCACTCTCCCAGTCTCCAGAGATTTTTGACTCAAGAACTTTTTGAAGTCTTTGAACTTTTCGACTTTATTTTACTAGAACCTAAAGGGATTTTTGAACCCATGTAAAATTTTAACTCCCATAGTCTCTGTAACAAAGACTTCTACAGTTAAACTATGTATCGTGTGACTTTTAAAATTTGTTTTGAACCTTGTATCGTTAGCTTAATTTAATGTCCTTCTATCTTGTATCAGAAGAATCAGAGAACAACCATTCCCTATTAGCTTTGTGCCAGACATATTCCCCTCAGTTGTCTTTTTTTCAGTGTTTTTGAAGTGTGTCAGGTTGTTTAAAGCTTTTCATACAGAAGTTGCTCAACTAATTTAATCAGCCTTGTTCTTTGAACCTTTCTTGTTCTTCTATATGTTTTTTGTCGTGAGGAGAACGATACTCAAGATGTGCCTATATAGTAGCATAATTTTTTTCCATTGTATTTCTTTGTAGAAACAATCCTAACATTCTCTTTTCCTCTATGGTTGTTCATGAGAAAATCTTAAGATGAAAAGATGTATCTTTTAGTTGATTGAGCTCTTCTAAGCTGCATGTTCAGTACTACATGCAGAGAAAACCAGCTGTTGTCTCTGGTCACACTTAGACCATATTCCATTAAGCTTTTTCCCATTGCCTCCCATGCCATTTCTGGCATAAATTAATGTATAAAAGTTCTTTTTCTTTTACTTCTTCACATAAGCTTGGTGTGTTGAGCTGACTGCTTTGGGTCCTCACACAAGTCTTACATTCGTCAGGACCGTAAACTTATCCTCTCCTAGCTCTGCAAGCCTGGAGAATTTGGAGTATTCCAGGTACCCCAATTTTAATTCAGACATAGGGGAAAGCCTTTGGGAGAGTAGGAGGTGTAATTGCATTTTACATTAATAGGCACAATAAAGACAAGTGGTGGACAGTTTGGGCTACATACAGGACAGTTTATACAAATACATTGACATTTCCAGAACCTCTGTTCCCTGCTTTTCATAATTTGATTTATTTCTTGAAATGGTTTTGGGTCTGATTTTTTTTTTCCCAGTTTAAATTTGTAAATCTTCATCGATATTTCAGATATTTCTCTGAAATATTTGTATAGTCTGTGTAATTAATCTCATAACCATGATAAACTTAGTTTCTGTGACATCTGCTTTAGTTGTGAGTGTTTGCTTTAGAAGTGCAGACCACATCCTGGTGCTCTTTTTACTTCCCTTAATTAACAGTAGCGTGTTCTCCTAGCTCCAAACAATGTTTTCACAGGTTGCTCTCCAAAATGACAAGCTTTAATCTCGTGTTTGTATCATATTTAGTTGAAGGTTTTAAGGCCTCTAGAAACCTCTTTGAGCACAGTGTGACTCTACTCTTGATTTAGAAATGCCTCAAGTTCAGTTAATTTTCAGGATCTTCAGCAGTCATGGTGTTCTGGAGGAAATTGGAAATAGTTTTTCAGAAAACTCTTATTTCTTTGTAAAGCATTGTAGGCAATCGTCTATTGATATGGTGGTAAAAAGGTGGGTTTCTGTTTTGCTGATCACTCCAAATTATTTCTTTCTTAATCAGCCAATAAAAATTTAGGAGAGACTTAGATGATAGAGTGATTGGAAATTTTTAAAATTCTATTGCTTCTCACTTTTGCTTATTATGATGAGACAATTATGTTATTAGGTAAAACCTTCTCTTCTACCCCAAGTGGTCTATTGTTAGATCTGACTGTGGACTGTGAACAAATAACTTAAAATGACATAATTTATCTTCACATATGAACTAACAGAAAATCTTCAGGGTTCAATGATACTATATGAAAAGTTTTGTGTTGTCTTTGCAATCTTCCTTTTGTCTTTGCTAACCAGAGCTTTTTAAAATTTTGGGTTTTTTTTAAATTAAACCTGCCTTTAGTAGTTGTACTTAGTGTTCTCTTCTGTTTGTGTGTATCAAGATTTAATTATATGACAGCTTTCTACATGGCAAACTGAATATTTTTGTGGTGTTAAGAAGACTGTTGATTTTTTTTTCTAGTCTGTGGAGTGATATACTAAAAAGCAATGACTCAGCCACTTTGTACAGCAGAGCATCAGAATAAATTGCTATAAGATGGTCAAAGATTTATTTTCAAAGTCTTGTTACCCATTGAGTGGTATCTAAATATTAAAATTAATGTAGGAGTCAGTATTTGCACTCACGAGCACTTTTTCTCAGATGGCTTGATTTCAGTGTTTTTAATTTAAATTAAAGATTTTTTATAATATAAGTGATCAGGAGAAATCAATCTCTGTGGCCTAGAAAGTCTTTTTATTATGAATCAATTCTAGACAGGCATGAATTTGATGTGAGTGATTCTTGAAGATGCTTTCCTTTGATAATTTTTAAGCAGCCAAGCGTTTGTTAAACAATTTTTAAGTATGGAGGGACTTTCCTCTGTCTTAACATCTTCATAAAATTTTGCAGTTTTGCTAGTGAGAAGGCATTCTGTTTGGGTTTTTTTTTTTCTTTTTTTCTAGTTCTGTTAGTTTTCCAATCTGAGATAGCTTCCTTTTAATAACTGCCTTCTATAAAATTGCTGTTATGCTTTACAAGACTCTCAGGATGATTTTCAGTAAGTTCACTGCTTAAAGAATTCAGAATGTCGGAAACTAGCATTTAAGACAAAGGATCTTCATAACATTTCTGTCCTTTTTCTTCAAGATTTTGTTCCAATATTTTTGTGGGTGCAATGCATCATGGGTCAGAACTCTACAATGTAAAGGTAATTCCATCACTCTGGTGAAGTTAGAGGACCACAGGAGAAAAAATCCCTGCAAAGTAATAAGGACATCATATTTGTTTATTATTATAAACAAATAAGTCAATAATGAAGTTCAATGTATGACAAATTCCCTGAAATTAAATGCATTTTTATTTATCTTTCTGTACTCTGAAAAACAACCACAACATGAGTGTCTTACATTCTTCCTGTAACTTTGGAAGTTTTCTGTCTAGTTGTCAGCCTGAACTTGTAAGTAGAAGACTCTTAAAATTAAGAGAAAGATTTTATTAATTCCATTTGACAATCTTGCAAGGGTATAATGAGAAATTATAACTACTAGAGTAGTCAATAAATACATACTGCAGTCAGTGGCAGGCTCATTAGTCTTTGGTAATATGCCATTATGTTAAGAGACTAGGATCTTTGTGCCTGTTGCTTGTTCTCTTGCAGGTGAATCCGAAATGCTTCCTGCAAATCATTTTTCTATCCCTTATACACTGTCTGATTCAATATCTTCTGTTAATCTTACCATAACCTGCTGTAAAAATGCCATTGTCCTCAGATTTCTATTTAGAAAAATAACTTTGAACCCCCTTAATTAAGATAACAGGCAACACAAGCAGGAATCGAGCACCTGGATGCTGTGAACTTGTCAGTCAGACCACAGGAGGATCACAGTGTATACTCCCTTGTAATTCTTTTTCAGACATGCAAAGGACAACAATGCAATCAGGAACAGTCAGCAAGGTTTTACAAAGACCATATTTTACCAGCCTGATTGTCTTCTGTGACTGGTTACGTAGGCTGGAAGACAGTAGATGTAACATAACTTTAGTCAGGATTTTGACACAATCTTCCCCAGCGTTCTCAGTTGAAAACTGATAAAGTAGAGGCTGGAGGAATGCACTGTTGGTAGGTTGAAATGTAGCTGGCCCACTAGGCTCAAAGGGTCATTACTAGCTCAGCAATTACTTAACTGGTTGGCAGCCAGTTGCAAGTGGGAGCACTCCAGAGGCCCATGATAGAGCCTGTATTGTTCAGTGTCTTCAGTAATGACCTCTCTTTCAGGTGGGAGATTGGACTAGATGACATCCAAATGTCCCAAGGACCATTTTTATGATCCTGTATTACCGGTGGAGACTACAAGGTGGATTTTCCAGTATTACGAGTCAGATGAACTTCCTCTATTAATCTGTTACTGTAATCACTATAAAATACAGTTTCAAAATCACCACCTTCAAACAGCAGTGTGCTTCTTGTGAAATATTGCAAAACACCTTTCGTTTCTTCTTTATGAAAAATGGTGAAGGGAAGAATCAGAAAAATGAGGGTATAATTTTGTTACTTGCTATTATGAAGTAATTGCAAAAAAATTTCAAGCCATAAATCAACTTCATTCATACTAAAACCCCAGGTCTACCATATACTATTTACTTTAGTATAAGGTTTATTTTTGGCCACTTCATCTATGAAATAGTTTATAAACCAGCAGATATAAAGACTTAGTAGTCAAGATGAAGATCCCCCACCTTACTCTCCATAAATAGCCACAGCCTGTCTATAAGAAGCAGAATGTGGTGAGGGAGTAATGTGAGCTAAATCACTAGAGGGTTTCTTAGTCACGTTGAATAGTAACTTACCTCTGATACTAGGTTCAAATGAGAATCCTTACAAAATGAAATACTGCTTATCATGGGTAAAAATGGCAAGATCTGATCTACAGTTTCTGTTATTTTTGCAGAAAGAAAAGTGTTCCTAAGAAGCATCAGACTAGGTTGCCTAGAATCCACAGTACAAATAAAAAGCTTAAGTTTTCACCAACCCTCTCTTCTTAACTTTCAGATTATTTTGTTTCTTTTACCTAACTGAAAATGAACCAGAGTGTTTTCTCCAGTAAGTAATTTTCAAGAGTAGTATCAACCCAAAGTCTCAAGCAATGAAAATGTTACGTATATGGTTTGGTAATCCACTATATTAAGTAAAACAATACCTACTAGCAGGCTTGAAACCACTGTCTCTTATTTTTCAGTTCAGTTCTGCAACTGAATAAATAGCAGAAAGATCTATCCTTTGCTCCAGCTATAAAATGATGCTTTGCATTTATGGAGAAGAACAAAGGAAAGTCTAAAAAGAAAACCTTCAACAGCTTGAAGATTAAACTGAGATTTGCTATTCAAGTTACCAATAGAGCATATTGCAGGAAGGAAATGAATATGCATTAAACATAAGACATTCTCTGTCCTTATAGAAATACTGCCTGCTTCAGCAGTGGGTAGTCTGACTATTATTCATATCTCATGTACTTATAAAAAAAGAAATAAATGAAAAAAGGTGACAATGCTTTCAGAAAGGTATGTAATTACTTATTAAGGAGAAGACTTCTTCTATAGCTTATTAGTGTTTATCAGAATAAACAGGTGCAGGTGTCGACATAGGCATCATGAATTTCACAATTATTCTTTAATTATGTTTGGAAGCAAATGTAATATTTTATTACATTCATTTATTTTTTCATCAATATTTTGACAGAACAAGGTCACCGATGTATTTTATGGTTTTATATTATTTTCTGTTTGTATTACTGGCTCTATATTAAGAGAAATCAGTTTACCTTAACAGGGTAAGTGTGATGTCTAGAAAACATTAACTGAGCACTAGGTTGTATTTCAACCTAATGGTTGAAATGGGAGGAAGTTGTCTATAATTGTGTCAAATTTATCTTGTAATGAAATCTTCTCATTTTTTAGCTCTTATTTCTGTGATGATGATGATGATGATTATTATTATACCTGGGCAGTGATTGGATTGTGAAAAACAAATCATAGCAGAAATCAGGATTTTATGGTGCATGGTCTTTGTTACAAGAACAATACAGTAATAATTGAAAATTTGAAGCAATATATTAAAATGAAGGATCTGTTATGTCTAGATCAAGAGCGTCATGGTTTCAGCTCAGCTCAGCTGGTAACAAAGAACCACGAAGCCGCTCACACACACTCCCCACCCCCGCACCTGGCCACGTTGGGACGAGGAGAAAATCCAAAGGCAGGCTCGTGGGTCGAGACAAGGACTGGGAGGGATCACTCCCCACTTATGGGCACGGGCAAAAGACAGGCTCAACTTGGGGAAGGAACAAAATCAGTTTCATTGACTACAAATCAAATCAAATCAAACACACAAGGGTATTAGGAAGGGAAACCAAACATCAGAACACCTCCCCCACCCCTCCCACCTTCCTGGCTCAGCTCCATTCCCGGTTCTCTCTCCCTCTTCCCCCCGGCGGCGCAGGGGAACAGGGGATGAAGGTTGGGGTCAGCTCGCCAGACATTGTCTCTGCCGCTCCTTTCCTCAGGGGGAAGATTCCTCACTCGTCCCCTGTTACACCATGGGGCCCCTCCCACGGGAGAAAGTCCTTCACGAACTTCTCCAACGTGGTTCCTTCCACGGGCTGCAGTTCCTCATAAACTTCCCTGGCACGGGTCCTTTCCGCGGGCTTCAGTTCTTCCCGAACTTCCCTGACGCGGGTCCTTTCCGCGGGCTGCTCTCCAGTCTCACACTGCTTCAGCGCGGTTTTTACCATGGAGTCACGGCCATCTTCAGGAGCCTCCGCTCCACCGTTCACCCCCATGGGCTGCAGGGGGACAGCCTGCCATCTCCCCATGGGCTGCAGGGCCATCAGCCTCCTCAGGCGCCCCTCCTCCCCCTCCTTCTTCACTGACCTCAGTATCAGCAGAGGTGTTCCTCTCCCGTTTCCCAACCCCCACACTGCTGGTTCCCCTTCTTAAATCTGTTCTCCCAGAGACGCTACCACTGTCACTCCCCTCCTAGAGGCGGGTCCGACATTTTGGTGCATCCGACATTTTGGCGTGGGGAATTTTCCAGCAGCTTCTTAAAGGGGCCACCTCTGCAGCCCCCCTCCCCTGCCACCAAAGAAAACTGTGCCACAAAAACCCATAACAAGGAGTAATGGAAAATAACATTTGTCTTAACCATTTGATTAACAGTTGGTTTTATCAGGCTTTAGTTTTAAAACCAGTGAGTAAGTAATAAAGCAAGAAGTCACAGAGATGAAGTGTTAGTTTCAGCCCTGCAACACTATTGACTTTCTCAAAAAACTTATAACACTGCTAGCACCTATCCCAAATCCTCTTCAGTTAACTCCTACATACTACCTCCTGTGAAAATTCACAGCTACAGAGTACTTCAGCACTTGCTTGTTGCATTTATCTAGAAAAAGCTATACTCCTGATTTCATACTACAAAATAATACAGGTTGGA
>VYZV01007156.1:1220-66753 GCA_013401275.1 Pandion haliaetus | reverse complement strand
AATATTTTCTGTATTCATCTACAAATTATTTTAATTGATCTAACACCGAAGATTCCAAATAATGATGGGAACCTCACTGAACTTGTCAGTCTCTAATTTACTATATCAACACTTACTGCTACCAAGAGTAAGCAATTAAGGACTTACAAGAAAATAAAACAGATTCCTTAAGGGAACAGATCTTAAACGTGCATTTATATTTAGGTATGAATTTAAGCTTCGTTCATTACAAAGAGACACAAGCTCATAGTTAAAAATCAAATTAATTCATTAAGTTCTTCTATACTGCAAGTTTCATAGGAAGGCAGGCAAAACATTTGGTGGCAAGATGAAGCCTAAGATGATGATGGGTTAGCATTAAATGAATACAGAACAACTACAAAACCAAAAATAACACATTATTCGTTTAACTAAAGAGTCTTCTTTTAACCTTCAGACGCATAGGAAATACTTATTTTTTGATTCCTACTGAAGTTCTAACATCTGTACTTCTATACAGTGCAAGGCATTTGACAATGACTTAGTAATAGGTCAGGAGACAATAAATATCAATGCCTACATAAGCCTTTTTGGTGTTTAATAAATCTATAAGTAGACCAAAAAAAATCTATACTTTTTCTTCCACTATTTCAGAAGTACTTTGACAGAAGAAAATAAAGCATCCCACAGAAAGAATTTCTTATTACTAATGTACAGGGAACTTGGGTATGATGATTTTTAGACTGGAATAAATAGCCATGGGAATAATTAAGTTCCATTATTGACTTACATGGAGGGAGTCAACATGGTTGACTTTAAGGGAATGTCCACCCAGTTAAATGAATGTGGTATTAATGTGATTATGCCTTCTCAAATGATCTTTAACCAGCAACAAAATGTGCTGGCACAGACTTTAACAGGTATTAGCAACCACCATCACCGGTACCTGCACTACATGTTTGGCTTGAACAGTTTCATCTGAAATCCAAGCCTTCATTACTAGTTTCACCTATGCAGGACCGTGTTACTAACAGCCTGCTGTTCAACATAGCAAGAGCGCTAGAACACACTATAGTAGTATTCTTTTCTACACTGAACTTTCTCAAACCAAGTATGAAAAAAAAAAGAAGAAAAAAAAGAAAAAAAGAAAGAAATGTATCTTTTATGACTCGGTGACAGCAATGGAATTTTTGAATAGTCAAATCAAGGGGAATAAAAAGAGCACTGATGAAAAGTTGAATGACTCAGATGAGGAAAAGTTAGTTGACTGTGTTCCACCAGAACTTGCTTTTTGGTTTGAAACCCGATGATCAGGAAAGCAACATATTTGCATTTACTTTTTAATGCATTAATAGCAGCTTAATTTTGAAAGTTTCTTCTTAAATAATCTAGTTAAAAATTAATTGGTGTTTGATTGATATGAAAACACTTTTGGTTTAGCTTTCTAACTTTATTTCTACTAAAATTGTATGATTTGCAAAGTAATATCTTTTTCTTTAATTATTATCACAACAGTAGAGTAATTTTGCTGGCTTTTCTACTGAATAATTTGATTACTATAGAAACGAGCTTTGCTTCAGCTCGCTATTGATTTGTGTGTACGTGCATTAAGATTTTCTGGTCTGTCATTATAAGCTAAAATATGAGATAACAATGTGTCCTGTGTCAAGGACAATGCAATGTGGCATTGGTTTTGGAAGAATTCTGAAGGAGGATTTTGATTGCCACCTGTCACAGCACATAAAGCCACAGCATAAGTAACTGTACAACATATGAATTCCATGAAAAATGTATTTTCACTTTCATATGCTAATAATATTATTTACATCAGAACTGCAGAAGATCCTACATTGCATAAGGGATGGAGTAATTATTTACTAAAGCTACATAATAATTACAAAATATACTTTTGAAGGATATAATTAATTTTTTCTCATTGTACATGACACCATAGGCAATTTGGAACTTTGTTCTTCCATTTTAAATTGTTCATCTACTGTAGGGAAGTCTTGAATCTGGCAATTGGTTTAAGAAATATGCACACAAACTATCATAGAAAAATGTTAAATTTTGAAAAATAAAGTACAAAAAGAAAGTTTGCGAAATTTTTGATTCCACATGCATATTTGATACAAGCTTTAACAACTTAACTTTATATTAGTGTTTCTGCACAACTCCCTCCTCATTCATGGCATTAAACAGTTTACAGAGGGAAAAAAAAATCGGTATACTCTTAACCTGGTAAATCTACTTATAGTCCTAAATTTCATTTAATCCCTGCACTGGCAAGAAAGCTCATAGACTGAAGGCATTTTATTTTACTGGTGAAGTCAAGTCCTCTGTTCAATTACTTTTTCCTAGACTAGGGATGCAGAAGTAAAAGGAGGGATTATCCATTATCCCTACCCGTTTTTATCACAAAGAGACCATACCTCCATTCACAATAGGTCGAGACAAAAAACCAATTTGCCCTAATATAATCTCACATATAAAAAGGTTGCTTATAATGTTGTAGTTGTATGTGAAAAAGATATGAAAAACCAAGAATCTCTGCAATTCATACAATAATTTACAGCACACACTGTTGTCGCAACTTAAAACTGACTGAAAATTGCCTTGGAAATTATGGCTAATGGATTGTAATAGCCATTGTCACAAATTATCCAGAGTAATTTTGGTTGAGCATTATGTAGCTTTATATAACACTATTCTGCATTAATATGTTTATGATTAGCTATTTCATCAAACTGCTCAGAAACCTCTATTAATCTTAACGGACCTGAAGAAATATATATCTCTTAAGAATTTTCATAATGTCTCTTTCAATATAGGTGTGCTGGTTTTGGCTGGGATAGTTATTTTTCTTCATAGTAGCTAGTATGGGGCTATGTTTTGTATTTGTGATGAAAACAGTGTTGATAATGCCGAGACGTTTTTGTTATTGCTGAGCAGTGCTTACACAGAGCCAAGGCCTTTTCTGCTTCTCACCCCACCCCACCAGCGAGGAGGCTGCGGGGGCACAAGGATTTGGGAGGGGACACAGCTGGGACAGCTGACCCCAACTGACCAAAGGGATATTCCACACCATATGATGTCATGCTCAGCAATAAAACTAGGGGGGAGGTTGCAGAGGGGCCGCTGCGCAGGGATTGGCTGGGCATCAGTCAGTTGGTGGTGAGCTATTGTTTTCATTTGCATTGTGTGTCTTTCTTGGGTTTTATTTCTCTCTCTTCGTTATTTTCCTTTTTATTATATTATTACTGTATTTCAATTATTAAACTGTTTTTGTCTCAACCCACAACTTTTCTCACTTTTATTCTTCGAATTCTCTCCCCCGATCCCGCTGGGGGCAAGTGAGCGAGCGGCTGCATGATGCTTTGCTGCCGGCTGGGGTTAAACCGTGACGATAGACATGGCAGATCACTACTTAGCCCAGGAAGCTAGCCCTTATTACTTAAAATGCAAAGGTACTAGACAGAAAAGCAGAATTAACATGTGTTGAAGAAATCCCCACATGAAGCCTGGAGTGAGCTCTCCCACAGTCAAAGAAATTCTAGAATTTTGTACTTCTGCACAGAACCCTAAGGAAGACAAAATTCTCAAAACAGGTACTGCAAACATACTGACTTGAGACTTCAGGGTGAAGACAGAGACAGGAAAAGGAACTTCTACATTGCCTTGTATAACTTCCCGTGTTCTCTTTGGGTAAAACATAAACATGCAGAGTTATTAATGCTAGACAATCTTTCAGTTATTAAAAAAACTTAAACAGAAAAGTAACTTCAGATTGCACACTGGTTAAATAGCCAGCAATATGCAAGTAAACATCTACAGCTACCCAATTTTTTTGTCTGTGTTTGTATGAAGAATTTTAACAGCATTCAGCAGATGCTGTCATTATACGAGATTCTCATGATTGCTGTAGCTTTGTTACAGAAACCAGGATTTGCATGCAAGTAATAGCATGCCACTCCTTGAAAGAAGTAAATAGTACTTGCAAGTGGAGTTATTAATACCAGGAAATATCAAATGCCTGCTGTGTAAACATATTTGAGAGCATTGCGTTGTACAATATTCTGGTTTTAATATTCCTGCTAGAAAGGGAGCATTTTTTTATCAAAACCTTTCCTTTGACTACAGAAATACTTGATGACATCACCATTTTATTTATCTTAAATACTATCATGCACTTATATAAGTAGGAAATACTGATTGTTTTAAAATAATCTTTGTCCAGACCATTTACAAGCATGCTATACATGCAAAGTCAATTAAGTTACAGATTTCATCGATGGACATTTTTCTCATTACAACTCTTCATATGATGTGACAGGTAAAAACAGTGACAAACTTTGGGAACAGTCTTCTAGTTCTGATAAGATACATGTCCATGCAGTTTCATTACTTCACCAGGAACTAAAAAGGATGGCTACTGGGGGCAGGGGGAGATGGAAGGGAGAGAAGGGAAAAAAAAGAAAAAGCACGAATTGCCCTACAGTCAAGAAGAATTCTGTATGCTAATTTGTGGAATAAATCAGGAACTGTTCCAACTGCCATCTTTGTTAAACTTAATGATGTTCTGCACAATTTGTAGATACCAATTTGACCAGAGATACACAATTTGCGGTTTCAAAACCTGCTCTGCAATTTTACTACCATTCATCTGCTACAGGTAACATGCTCCAAGATTAAAACAAATAGCATATTACATTTAAAGTAAGAGCATCTGCTGGAAGTACATCACAGAACAACAGATGTTGCTATATCAAATAACTATCAATCTTATGCTGATCTAATGGCACTGACAAGGCATTCAAAATGCAGCTGGACAATAAAAGACACACCCATCCCAATGGCGTTCATGAAGGAACTCTGGGTGATTTCTACTTTAGCTAAATAATGTTGAAATCTCTGGACACAACACCAAACCCTACCTTTTAAAAGCCATTCAGATTAAACACAGTGTTCTGTCTAGCAGTAAAAGATTTATAATGTTTACTTGCCTTTGTGTAGCTGTAGGATTTTATGTATCCCAGTATCCAACTGTCCAGATACTGGCCACAAAAAATCTCAGTTGCTGAAATATGAATACAACATTATCAAGGATACGCAAGCACTGCCATTCTTTTTAAAGTTGTATTTTAAAGATGGGATGCAATCAATGAAAGAAAGACTTCTATAAATGTTCTGATTGTTTTCAAGATGCTACACACTACTCTTGCTGGAAAACTACCATATGAAGGACTGCAAAACTACAGATATGTGAGGGGAAAAATAGGTATCAATTTTAATTAAGTTTTCCAGGAAAATCTTAGAAAGCTATAAGTGACAGACATTCTAGTACTGAATCTTGGCTGAAACTACTGCTGACTGATTAACCACAAGGAATCCACTGTATTTTACTTCAATAACCAGAATGATTAATGAGGTATAGTTGTCTGTTCAAAATACAAGACTCTTGCAAGAGTCATATCCATAAATCTTAACTAACACCAAGGATGTAAAAGGAAAACACCTTTTTCCTTTTTCTTAAGTTGTCCATATTCAATATTAACCTACAATCAAAGAAAAAAACCAAGCTGGATGAAGACCTGTTTTAGCACAGGAAACACTATGGAACACAAGAAAGAATCTGGTAANTTTTGAGACTTAGTAGATTATAACTTGTGGTAATATAAATATTTTGGATGCTCGAGCACATTAGTCTACACAGCATTGCAAGCTGTGCCAATCCCACTTTTTCGCAAAATGTTGGCCTACATATACTATCTACAAGCAGAAGCGAGTATGATGTATCCTTCTGGCACACTGGTATTTCAGAATCTTTCTACTTTAATACTGTGAGGTACCTATTCAACTCCATACTTTTTTTCTATTTGCATCAAACTATTTTTTTCCTTTTTTGTTCTTTGTTTTTTTACATCACTTCACAAAGTAACCATATTGCCTTAGTCTTACTTTGCAAACGTATAGACATACAAAATAGATCCAGTATGCTAACAACATGAATTAAATAGTTTTCACAGAAGAAAAGTAGAACATAACCTGATGAGACTGCAGCACAGAAGATAATTATTTCTATTAGATTTTCAAAGTTTGCTAAAAATTTGCAAAAAGTGGCTACTTTTCCTTTGGAAATCAAATCTATTACAGATTCAGACATTTTTCATATGCAAGAGAATCTGATGTCCACATACATGCACACACAGTTACAGTCCCATCATAGGCTTCAGATAGCTGAAATCTGTTACCTTGATGTAGTCTGACTATAGTGAGAAACCTGATGTTCTCTTACCTAGAACACACAAAAAAAATTGTTTTAGATAAATTCATAACATTGTTCATATCATACATTTTGCAAATCAAAGAAAAAAGACTACATACAACCAACAAGTTAGGTAGACTATTTAGTTGTAAAATGGTCTTTAGTATTAATAAAATCGAAGAGATTTGACAGCATCTTCTATCAGAGCCTTGTCATTTCCTCTCCTTGGATGACTACAAACTGAATCTTTTCAGTCGGGTAAGGTCAAAAGCCAAATCTTGCAAGAAAGATCCAAGATCCCTGTTTGTATATATCTTGGTATGTTTCAAGTTCTTATCTTTCAAACTTTGTCCAGTGTGCGTGTAACACCACTTGTAAAAATGGACATATGTATAAAATTTTTCTTTGAAAGTATAAACTCAGAGGCAGTTTTTATATTCCTCACACTACACTGAATTTGTATCTACACAAATGGCCTGGTGCCATTTTGCCTTCCACTTTCTTTTCCAATAGCCAGCCAACAACGACAAATGTACCATGAGATTTTGTCAACAGTATAAAGTCTCTTGAAGCTCAAAGAATGTCTGAAGAAGTAGTGGCACCTTCTCTTTATAAAGTGTATAAACTAGGAGACACGTATGTTTGCAAACAATCTACCCTTTAAATGGTACACATTCTCTTAAGCAATGTAACTTTAATGATGCCAGCAACAGAGCAGCTACAAGTTCTTTCAACTACTTGAGCTATGGAATATATGGATTCCTGGGACAACTGAAACATTATTCACACAAGCTGTTCAACACTTCTGTGGATTACTGGGACCTCAACCAAGACAACAAAATTTTTCACTTTTCACTAGAGTTCACCTGATAAGAAAAATAAACCAAAGTATCCCTTAATTTAGAGCTGTAGGCATAAACCACTGGGGCTCACTGTGCTAGAATCTACATTTTAGAGTGTGGTAGATTGGAAAATATCAAAAAATTATAAAGTACCATCATATTTATGATTTTGCAACAACTTGCATGAAATCCTACCAAAGCTTTGAATTTAGTTTAACTTCTCATGAGCAACACAGCAAGAATTAATACATAAACAGCTAGCTAAGTATGTCTTCAAGCCACAAATGCTTACAGATAATTTGAAATCCACCACTACAATCTCTCTTCCTTCAGATCTATTGTGGTCTGTTAGGAAAGCTACCTCAGGATTTCTCTTTTCATTCACATTGTCATTACCCCTCTATTTAAATGAACTTCATTGATGCTATGAAATCCTGTCTACCTATGACTGCTTTGCTGCTGGTAGTTTTCAGTTCTGTTCACCTCTCTCCTTCCTCATTATGTAGCATCTCTGCCTACTTACAGGTATCCAGTATGTTTTACCAAGCTACCTTTTATCACAGGAGGTACCCAATGTTGACCAACTACATATTCTGAAGGCTTTTAATACTTTCCTTTCCAACAGCGTATGACAGAAGCGTCCTTAACTACCTTGAAAAACTACTACTACCTCTTATTCAAACATGCATTGTTATGGTTTAAGACCACATTAACAGTGTGAACACTAAGTGGACTCAGATACAAAACCATTTTAATCACAGATATATGTGTAGTTTTATAAATTGCAGAACCTCCGTGTCCCACAGGAGAGACAGTCCGGGAGGAATGGGAAGGGGGTCAGCATAGAGGCTCTGGCTACATGCAGCTCAGGGATAGAACCGCTGGGTCCCCTGGATGCCTCATTCAGTTTCTCTTTTCTTGAAACTTTTGGGTTCTCACTTGTGTACCCCAGGAGTCTCTCATATAAACCCTGAAATCTCTCCCTCATGTCTCCAAGAGCATCTTTCAGAGTATCTACTCGGCATGTCTCACTAGGAGCCTCTCCACACGTCTCCTGCCACTGGTGGCTGCCACTTTTTCTTCAGCCTGTCTGAGCACGTGCGCTACAGGCTCCCTGACTGGCTGAACTTTTGGCAGGTGATGGGGTGTTTACTCCAGTTTAAAAGCCAGCTGGGACTGGCATAGGGCAGTTCATTGCCTTCTCCTGCACAGGCCACCAATGCAAGTCCCCTGTCACCCACTCTGTCATTTATGTCCAATACATTGCACCCCTCACCTCTGTGAAACACATATTTTAAGAACTGTTTGAACATACATCCTTTATAAACTCTACTTTTGACACCATTGCAATCTTAATATACTTTTATTAAACTCTGCCCTTGTCCGTGGCGCCAGATAACAGCGATTAACAATGTACAAAGTGTATATACGTTCAGATTACAGGGGTTAACATCATCACAGTCTGAACTTTCAGCTATTACAAACTCCACCCCCTTGCTCCTGCAGGCCAGAATAGGTATCATTGCTGACATGATCAGCACATGTTGGCAATTCGCTCACCTGAGAAACTAACACAGGTTTTTGTTGCACTGGATGAGCTGCCCAGACAGGTTTACCCCATTTCCATCTGTGGTGTTCTACATCATCCTAGCTTTCCCCACACAGCATCATCCACAACCCAGCACCATTTTGTTTCCAGTATGCCCTGTAGCTGGAGCACATTCTGCACCATCCCTCTTGACTCTGCCCCTCCCACCACCACCCCAAGATCACAACTGCTCCTCTTCCCCTGTTTGTCATTTGCACACCTTTCTCAGATTGCACCCTCTCGGCATGGGAGGGGAGGAGGGGGAAGACGCCTCAGCAGGCCTTACCACCCTGTCCTGCTCCCTCACCCATGGCCCCTGAGAGGGATCCATCCACCCTTCTCCTGCTGTTCTTCTTTAGTAACTGTGTGTGGGCTGCTCACCCCTACACAGGGAACAAGTCCCCACCACCCTGGAAGGAGGAAGATCAGTGGTCTCCAGAGCCTTGATGCCCAGTTGGGAGCAGTTTTGTTGTTTCCCAGGTCATACTTCTCTTCCTCCGGTTTCCGCGCTTTTTCCACCACAACCCTGGTGTGGAAGGGCACAACCCCACATTCAGGCCTCCTATCTGCGGGCCAGGGAGTTCTTATTTCTCATCCCCTTTATTTCTGCATCCCAAAATCTTGCTGAGCCTCATCCACACTCACCTTTCCGGCTTTGGGGCTTACCTCGGCGTTTGGGGCCACGCAGGCCCTGGCCTCACTGACTGGCTCGGGCTCAGCCTGAGAACCGCCAAGGCCTGGGGCAATGGCTGCTGCACGCACACCCCCGCCGCAGCCCCGACCCCGGGGCCTAACATCTGCCCGCCCCAACGCCACCACTGCCTGGCTAATGAGCAGGGCGGCTCGGCCTCCTTCTGCCCTGTTGCCCTGTGGCCCTGCCACCAACCCCTGGCCGGGAAAGGGCTCCTATATCAATAAGCCATTGCTCCAAGTTGATACGAAGCAATTATACATTTCATTTAGAAAACTACCAATCCGAGAAAAAGAGGGGAAGGGGGGATCCACTGCTCCTCTCATCGTTGGACCTAAATACAGCCTCTGCATTTCAAAAACGCAGGATTCAGGCAGTAATGCTGGTTTCAGATCAGCGGGGAGGCTGGGCGAGAGCACCCAGGCCATCGGCCACTGTGCCGCTTCTGTAGTCCTGGCCCAGAATCACCAACATACCCAGCAAGCACAAGTTGGGGACAATTTCTTCTGGCACCTGCAACCACATATCTGCTTACTTCTTTCTCCCCACAAATGCTGTTGTTTCTTCATGCTCTGGTTATGTGGCCATGCACTGACCCAAAACTTCTTGGTGACACTGCCCACTCAACTTCCACCACTTAAAAACCATTTTCTGTTTTCTTTCTAAAGTGGATCATTTAGACAGATCTGGGTTAGTTTCTGGTAACAGCAATGCTTGAAACGGCACAACAGAGAGTGTGATAACTCTCAGTGGGGAAAGGAAACTAGCTTTGCTGGTAGAGGAACCCAACCATTCCTTTAACCTAATTCTGATTATCCATTAGGCAATCTAACTGATTTTCTCAGCGAACAGCTGTGGGACAGGGGGCAGGAAAGCTAATTTTTTTTTCTCTCTTGTTACTGAAACCTGTGGAACAGAGGTTTCTTTAAAACCAGTTCTTTTCCCACTCCCTCTGTTGAGTTCGTAATTTTTTAGTAACCACTAAAGGACTAAGTATTAGCTCCCTGGATATGTAGGAATGAGCCTAGGAACATTCAATTTCTAAAGCGCTTTTGGTATATTTCCCTTGATAATTGTGACTAAGAGGTCAAGGATGAATGATGGTCTTTGCGGTGGGGGGGGAGGAAAAGAAAAGGACATTTTCCCAATGGTAAGTGGTTCCTAGTGTTTGTTTCTGTGATTGTCTTCTAGAGGAAAGCTGTTTGGCTTCACCCACATAACTTCCAATAAGAGGTTTATTACACTGGAAGAATTATAGAATATTCTGGCAAGAATATCAACTATTAGATTTTTTTTAAACAAGAAAGTATTTAGATTTTAAAATGTCAATGTGTTTTATTTAGAGGCTTCTAAATACTTTGAAGAGGGATGAAAAAGTGCTATGATCTGAAAATATTTCAAGATAAAAAAATCTAAAATATTTCTTTTTCTTTCATGACTGAAATGAATTCAGCAAAATGACAACAACTGTGAAAAATGGTCACTGCTGGAATACACAGATGTAATTTTCTGTCATCATACTTGTCCACCCTACACTAGTACAAACTCTTTAAATTCAATATATCAGATCCACTAATGCTCATAATGATCAAGAAGCAATGATTTCTTTGTTCTTTCTAAACAAATTTTCCTAAATTTTTAATAATCCTGGCATTCAAGATCTTTTCAAAATGCTTGACTTTATTACTGGCTAATCTACAAGGTACAAAGAAAATTGCTATTCATATCCTACACAATCCTTCTCGAATACAACTACCAGAAATGCCCATGTTCACACCAATCTTCTCAGCACACCAGCACTCTTCCAACAGCATCAAAACGTCCATGGCAATAGTCCTACCAGTGGCATGTTAACACTAGGCTCGTATCTTTCTGAGCCACAGCTGCCCATCCTGGCGAGTCTCTGGATGCTGCCATCAGTGACCCCCCCTTACAGGGAACATCAAAGGGAAATTCCATGCTGGACTTCCATCAGAGCAAGCAGAGCAGGTTCTGAGAAGGCAAGTCTTGGTCACCTGAAAGTCCTGCTACTACAAGTGTCATCACAGTTCTACACTTCTTCCCTGTTCAAACAGTGGCTTTACCATTCATCTAAGTCATAAAATACAGGCGCTCCAGAGAAACACTCCTTCTGTTGCAATCTTCTGTCCTTCATTTTCTACTCTTCCTATCAATCTCCAGAATCAAAAATGTGTTTGTCTTAGGATTTATGTGTATTATCCCCTTTTTATTAATGACTATCACAACTGCAGCCATCAGCACTGTCTCTTTCATGTTGCATGAGAGAAATTTTAAAATGGTGTTTGCAAGAGAGAAACAGATTCTAAGAGTGAGTATGGGTACTTATTTCTTAGATCTGAAATACCAAAACACCTGCAGTTTTTAGTATCCAGGACACATTTTAAAGAAAAAAAAAAAAAAAAAAAAAAAAAGCATAGGATAGAGTATTATACCCTGTATTTTCAGCTGAGAAACTGAGCAGCAGATGTTGGCGAGCAACAAGCAATTTAGGTGTAATAATTAGTAAGGCAAGTGCTTTAGTGTGGGATAGCAAAACGACACTGACATGTTCTGATTTGACACAATCAAAGGGAACAAAGAAAGCTAGACTGAGGAAGAATTCTATGTAACATAGACTGAAGAAACAGGAAACAGCATGAGGAAAGAGCATCGCTGCAGATTTCTATAAAGGTTTGGAGTTCATCTCCCTATGATTTAAAGAGATCAGAGGTTTACAACTGAGATGTAAATTGGAAGTTTAAGATTTTATGATCTACCATCCAGAAATAAGCTGAGTTCATTAAACATCTGACCAGCTAGCAATCAACAGCAGTGCTTATGGCATGGCACACTGTAAATTAGAAGTCCTGAATAAACAGATACATTGTTCTTAAACACACTTGGGAAAATCTGTTATAAATACTCCGCAGTAGTGAAACAAAACAACATTTTTAGTGCTGATCAATACTGATAAGTCAAGCCACTATAAATAACAAACTACTCTAATTTACCTTCCCTTCAGACAGATGCGTTATTTAAGATCTTAAAAAACGTGATTTTATATATTGAATGTTAGCAACCTCCTGAATTACTTATTATAGATTAAACTTTTGAGCTCAAACACAGAAGACAAAAAATTAAATATTTACATCTTCACTACAGTTGTGCAAACTGCATAGATACCAGACTTGCTCACAGTTCTGGGGCTAATCAGGCCTGCTTGTATCTTATGAATCCTCCTTGAGCTCGACTTTGGGTTGACTTTGAAGTTTATGAGCTGAAAAGCAGCTAAATTAAGCAGAACAAAACAAGCAAATGACAGCTAAGGAAGCATTAGACCCAAGTCTATCCATTCAATTAATTTGCAGGTTTACTCACTCTTCTGTTTAACTGCTTTGTCAAAATTTCAACAGAAGTACCATATGACTGAAGCTATGCTATGAACAAGAATAAGCTAAATATCTGAAATAAAGACAAAATTGATAATTTTGCACAACATGACACAGGAAAAAATAAAATCCCACTCAAACTCATACCGTTTTAGTTTACTTTTCAATGTATGCATTTGCTTTTTACTGGAAATTTTAAATTTTGTTACTTTATAAAGAAATAAATGAAAGTAAGACTCATAAAGACACAGTAAAATATTCAGAAACTGAAATAAAGAGCAAATGTGTAAATTATAAAAGCCTTCAAGGGAAAATGGCATGTAAGACTCATAGGATACTGACAATTCTTTTGTCTCATTATAATATCTGATAGAATTCATCAACCTAAATAACATGTGAACCCAATTAAGATATGACATCAGTCCCAAATAGGATAAAGTGCTGTTTCAGTCAGGTCCAGCAGCTTTGTCCTCAATTATGTCACACAACCCCCACTTGCCTTCTCAACCTTTCAATCCCCTTTTCCACTTTAAACATTGTTTGAGATTGATCAAATCTCATTGATTGAATAAGAACATCAGAACCCTTATATTTTCAGATTTTTTTTAATTACTATGAATATGTAAGTTACCAGTAGAGATGATACCTACTGTAACTGCACAATTCTAACAGAAGAATGTGAGAACCCACTTCTCACTTCACAAAGCTAGCTATAGTAAGAGCAAAAGCAGTAAGATGAAAAGTGTTGGTTAAATTCAAAGAAAACGATCAATAGGCCTATAGAAGTATGCTTATATAGAAGAATGCCAATCAGTCTTCAGTCTTGTAGAGACAAATACACTTTGCTTGTTTTTTTGTTGTTTTTTTGTTTGTTTGTTTGTTTTTCCAGAAAGACAGACCACAATGTCTCTACAGGGTACATTGTAAATTTATGTAGGGCAGGAGGAAGTTCTGCAGGTGTATTACCATTGGCAGGCTGAATCTGTTCCACGTATCTGGCTTGCACCTCCCTACGGTGAAGACAAAAAACAAACAAAAAAGTGGTTTGTGTCTACTTTGTGCATCTCCTTTAGTAAAGATGTTCTTCTTAAGACCCCACAGAGATCCTTATTGTTGAGAGATTCCTCCAGTAATCAAGGTAACTTAGCAAAAAATATAGCTTACAACTTTGTAAAAAATACAGCTGCAGTATGTTAGCTGCACTGCTGCCTGTAGTACAACTTAGCAGGCTTCATTCCCTGCCTGGTAAGTTGATGTGACTATGTACGCTGCACTTTGAAGGCAAAAACTAAGGAGCTTGAGCTAAAGAACTTCCAACAAACCCATCCAGGTGCTATTTTTTTCAGACACATTGTATTTGTACTAGGTCTGCACAGACACTTATGGGGACAATAAAATGTCTCTTTTGACACAAATACAGTCCTACTCCTGTTCTCTAAATAATAGAAACACTAGAACAATTCAAAGAAAACAATGAGGAAAATTGTGTTATAATGGCAATGTTACTCCCAAAATAGCTGACTACACATTCCATTAACTGTATTTATTTTAATGTGATCGAGATGATTCAAGTATGCTGAGCACTTCATGAACGAAGTATTACAAAGCACATGCAATAAGAAAATCTTATTTTCCACAATTTAAATTTAAGCACTGACAGAAGTAATTCTTCTTTAGAAAATGATTTTCTGACAAGTTTTGAAAGCTTGGATGCAGATGTACTTATCTGTCCTCTAAAGCCAAGATAAACAACAGCACAAGCTTTTTTGCATGCATGGCTGATTTTCAAATCATGCCTTGAAACAAAATAATAATTATATGTAAGCAGAATCATAGAAAAATGTCCCTAATTCACACTGAGTGGAAAACCATTGCCAATGACTAAGTAAGAAGAATAGTAAAAATACATCTAAAAAACCCCAATATATGTGATATATGCATCACAAAAAATGGTTTGTACCTACAGTCTCACTTCAGGTTAATTTCCATTACTTAGAACAATACATCATTAGTGTACTACTTAACTTACTAAGCCACAGTCTTCTATGAGTGTTAGTAGAAATCAGAACAACATATATTTTGCTTAAGGGTGAACCAAAAAAAATACTTGAGAGTATTTTAAAAGCATATGTGAAGTTTAAAAAAAAATTCTGGGTAAAAGCAAAACATCTAAGTTGTCCAAAACTATTGAGATATTTCTCTGTCCGAATTTCGCTTTTGTTCTGTTACACAGATTTTGTGTCCTGACGGACAGTCTTATAGCCTGTCTCTCAAAGCCACAAGGGTCAGATGTAGACTCTCAGTTGCAATTTGGAGTAACAACCTAATTTACGTGTTTACAGATACCAGTAAGCTAAAGCTAATTTGTTAACTCTCAACTCTGGAGTGGGATTTCCATTACTTTCATGCCTGAATTGTAAGGTGGGCAGATCAGAGAACTACAGGTTAGTATAACTCTGATACACTGGCTAAATAATCATATATTAGGTCCTATCCCATGAGTTTCTTTTGAAATAATGTAGAAATTAAAATAGTTATAGTTATTGTGTCTCACTTCCAGTATTTTACAGAACTGAAACAAGTTACTTTGATAAATGCTAGCTAAAAAGTCTGAATATTATTCTACATCACACACTATACCTTAAGTTTATTATAATTGCAAACACTTAAAAAAAGTAAGGGGAAATACATGTCCACTAGATATAGGCCTGGATTGAGATGCTATATCAAGACAAAAAACCATAGAGAAGCTGTAGTGGGTTGACCTTCACTGGCTGCCAGGACACACGCCCAGCTGCTCACTCCCCTTCCTCAATAGGGCAGGGTGGGCAAAATAAGATGAGAATGTTCATTTTTTGTTGCCCTGGGCAAAACAGACTTGACTTGGGGAAAATTAATTCAATTTATTGCCAGTTAAAATGCAGATGGATGGTGAGAAAGAAAGGCAAAAACTGGAACATGTTCACTTCTTCATTCCCACCTCCCCTGCCTTCCCGTGTACCTGAGTGGTGGAGCAAGGATGGGAATGGGGGCTCTGGTGAGTCCACAACAGCTCCTCTCTGCCGCTCCTTCCTCCTCATGCTTTTCCCCTACTCCAGCATGGGGTCCTCCATGCGTGCAGTGTGGATACCTGCTCCACCACGGTCTCTCCAGGGGCTGCAGGGGAACCCCTGCTCAGGTGCCTGGACCAACTCCTTCCCCTACCACCTCAATGCTCCCAGGGCTGTTTCTCACACTTTTTCCCTCGCCCCTCACAGACGGGCAGTGTTTTGCCTTTTCTTACACAGGCTATCCCTGAGGCGCCGCCATCATGGCTGCCGGGCTCAGCCGTGCCCTGCAGTGGGTCGGTCGGAGCTGGCTGGAACCGGCTGTGGCCGGCTCGGGGCAGCCCCAGTCTCTCCTCACAGAGGCCGCCCCGCAGCCCGCCCTGGGCACCTGCACCTGGTACACAGCCACAAACTGGCTTTGTAAAGCTAACTGTCAAGGCTGCAAAATTTACTTGGAAAGCTGAGCAATAAAGTCAGTTGTAATTTGTCAACGGGCAGATGTGGCCCATCTCAATTTCTCTGTCAGTCTCTGTGCTCAAGGTAGGTACTCTAAGTTAGTGCTACAACTTGCCCTGCAGCATGGAAAAAGGCTAAATCTTGCTATTTACAAAGCATTTTGCTTTAAAGTAGACATATTCATTTCAATGGAGTCAATTATAAAAGTATGTGTATGTGAAATTTCTATCAATAATATTAAACAGATAAAGGAAGAAGTCATACTACAGGGGACATGAGAAGTGTTTTGTTATTGACGTACACAATAATCGATTAGGTTTCTCAGCTTCTGTTGCTAGAAATTCTGATGTATTCCATTTAGGATTACTAGTTAGCTTTCATTCCCTTTCAACTTTTGCCTCTGGATAAGATCAACTATTCCCAGGAAGAAGCACTGATCAAGTACATTTGTCATGCGAACAAATATAATAAGGTAATTCATCATAGTCTGTCAGAGTCTTATTCCAGGAAGACTGCTGCATTTTTATCCTTACTTAAAAATCTGCTGTCACTCCTGCTGAAAATTTTGGTAGACACTTTGGACGTGTTTAAAAGCCCTTCCAAACTGATAGTGGCAGATAATTAAGTTATCGGCTATCAAAAGTCTTTTTTTACTCTCTGCAATGTTTATGACACCATGAACTTTTCTGGCTGGTTTAATCTGACCTGTTCAGAATGTGTGATCCCTTGTTCCTTCCCTTTTCCTTTCTTAATGGTAGCCAGTAACCGATGTAATTCACTACGACAAATGAAGTTCTTCTGGAGAGTCTAATTGAGCAATTTTGTTTTCTTTTCAAGGTCTGAACTCAACCACATCCCGCAATCCATTCTTCAGCACCTCAGTGGCAAAAGAGTTACTTGAAGAAAAAGCAACCTAGATTTCAGGTTTCCAAACAGAAGAAGAATGAACTTACACTGGCACAGAGCTGTGCGTGGGTGAAGGTGGGAGTTGTTATTTAAGCTGTCAGTAATGCTTAACTTTTTTGTATATTCTCCAGTCAAAGTTGAACAGGTTTTTTGTGCAAGGTTGGCCCTTCACCCGCATGTTGGGAGCAAAATTTCATGTACTCCTCCTGTATTTTCTCTTACATTTCTCTTACAGTACTCTGTGGATATAAATATTCTCTTTCCAAAAAAATTCTGCTTTTTGTTCACAAAAAAAATAGAGCATGCGGTTTTAGCACTGGTGAACAATCTCAGAAACAGAAATGCACTGAAGGAAATAACACTAGGAAAGAAGCAGGTTCTATTTTCACCTTCCAGAAAAGCATTAACAATAACAAGGAGAAAATGAACTCCATCTTGCAGATCTGTTGCCTCACATACAAACACACACAGGGCATAGTTTTACTCTTTGCACCTTGTCCATCAGCACCTTTTATCTGTGGCTTTTCAACATAGCAATGCAAGCCTAATGACAAAGTGATCTTAAAAAGCTAGAATCAATTTCCACTTCAGTCACAGCTGTCAAAAAGGCAGGGAGAGAAGTTAGATCTGATAAGCAAAATTAAAAGTAACATCAGTTAAACCTACCAGTAGATACATACGGTAGATTGCTAGCAATGCCATGCAGTCTGTGTGTAATTGGTTTATTAACAGCATTTCATTTATGAAAGATGAAGCAGAATGCTGCAAGATTTATCCTGAAGCAAGGCTTGACCATGTGTGAAAGATGGGGATTCAGCATCAGAAGACAAATGAGCACTATTCCTAATACTGTGGAAAAGGGAAGGAGCCCTGATAGCTCTTGGTGAAGGAAGCACCGTTCTTAATGCTTGCTTGACTTCTATTAATAGGTCTTTTGTAGGTCTTAGATGAAAATGACATTTATTACACCTAAAAAGTGTAGGTATGCAAGAAGCCAAATCAGTAATATTTCAGTCTGCAAAATACCCCACCTTGCAAGCATTGTTTGTATTTGTCTCATATGGAAGAGATAAAATGAATTAAAAAAAAAAAAAAGGCAGAACCAGACTACACTTATAGATTCTCATGTGTTTGGAATTAAGAACATTTGTAACCATTTCACTTGAATTTAGAGTTTCTAAAATTTGGTCACTGAGAATACTTGAGGAAAGGGAGATTCAGGGGTTAAAGTAAACGATATTTTCAAACCCAATATTTAAGTAGTATCATGCTTAGTCCTTGTTCCTAGTGTTTTTACATAAATCACACACAGGGTCACTTGTAACTGTGGATAAGAAGTTACAGAAACAAGATTTCTGGTGAAGATCCTGAAGCAATTACACATTAAAGAATACAGCTCATATTGCTAATATTAATTCCAAATAGATATAACTATACCAATTCAGCACTTACAGTTTGAGGGACAACTTTTTACCTCAGAATATTCGCAGAAATTAGTATTTTTGGCCATTTATTTTGCCTTGTTCAGTTTCCTTTCCCTGAAGCAGTGCTAAAAGGTGGGAAGAACTAACAGGCCTCTTGGTTAGAATTTATCTGGTTGAGAAGAACCCAGCTGAGACGGACATGCACCATCAGCCTGTGTGATTAGGTGTCCTCCACAATTATCTTCACCACCCCCTCTTTTGCCTACACAGGAAGTGTGAAAACGAGAGCTTCTTATGTTTGATGTATACATTGTATAGATTACCTAAGAACAGTACTGTGACTGACTGTCCAACTCTCATGCTAAGTTTTCCCCATCCACTGCCCATGTTCTCCTACCACAAGCTCCACAGCTGGATGACTGCTTGCCCACTCTGTGGTTCCAGACTTGAAGCAAACAGATCTGCCAGACAAGTAGATGCGCTAAGAACCTTGGTTGTAATCTGCAGACCCTCTGGTTTCAGCTCTCGCCCATGCCATGACTAAATGCTGTGGCATACTTCCCTCCCTGGGGCAGCTCACAAGGCAAGGAAAAAGTACAGAGGTGCAAATGAAAGCAGCTGTGACTGAGTGTAAATGGCCTTAGCCCAGCATATCCATCTAAAAATGGCAGGGCCTCTCATTTTCAATTCAGAGTTTTTTGTTTGGTTGGTTTTTAATAATCTAGTTGCCCTTACGAGCCACAACTAGCCTGAGCTACAGGCAGCACTAAGAAACAGAATCAGTAATTTCGGGGAAAGATTTCAAAAGACTCAAAGAAGAGCTGAGTGTTCATATTCCACTTGAGGACTGTATCTTATTGTACTTCCTTCATATTCTGAAAAGAAAATCTAGTGTCTGCTATGTTGTAACTATTTACTATTAGGAAAAACCTTATTAATCATATGGCTGTTAAGAAAATTTGCCAGGACTCTAAAATGAAGGCAAAACTGCTGGAGTACATATAAATCAGAATTGTGAAGAATCCCAATTTATGTTTTCAAATAACATTAGTTTTTGGTTTAAAAGCCGTATCAATGTTACAGCACAGCCAAGCATAGTTCTTATTGCCAAAGGGACCTGGGGACCATGACAACAAATTTCAGGACGCTGAATTTTGAACTGGAGGCACTCTTATCTAAAAACAATCATTCTATCAAGGGAGTTACAAAGACAGCCTAAGCAATGTGAGGCCATAAAATATTTGACCTCTTTCCCCCAAACCGATAAATCAGGGTGCCAAAGAAGCACAACACTATCAAACTGATGAAACTATGAGGCTGATGAGAAGGACTCCGAATACGACTGGGAAGCAACTCATTTCAGATTTCCAGGGGAAATTCTTGACACCAGATAGACTGAATTCCTACTCAATATTTCTCTGTGAGTGGCCATCATTAGTTTTAATTATTTCTGACATTTTGTCTATCATACTGGATCCATGGAGAAAAGTAATGAGTCTCCTCAGGTGAAAGGTGAAAAGAACGAAGACCCTATTAAGATGCCAGAAATAATTAAACCACATGATCTTACTAACTATAAACCCCATAAAGGATCCCATTAAACCACTTGCAACTACCAGTGTGACTACAGAAATCTCCTCATTAGCTATAAAAGCCAACTAGCAGCATCTTAATTCTGGCATTTCAATTTCATTAGTGGATTGTGTATGCTTGTTCCAGATTTAATATCAGCAGTTCTCAATTCTCGGCTAACAATGAGTATGTCAATAACAGACAAGTGAGGGCTACTTACCTGAGGAGCTGAGCCCAGTCATTTCCTAACTGTTACTTTTCAAGTGGTTGGGAAAGTAGTTTGTAAAAGTTAACTTTAACCTTTTCCTGAAGGTCATGTTTGTACTGTATTAAAATTTAGTCAGCTTTTTGGAAAGAATATACCAATCAGTTCAAATCAAAAGCTCTGGAAAGTACAAACTACATTCTCTCTCTTCCCAGATTACTGGGAGAAACACTATGTGATAGTCTCAATAAAAATTGAGCAAAGAAGTCTAACAGTCTGTATTTTCTTATCTTAATAGAACTTTACAACAGCAATGAGTGCTTCAGAAATACTACTAAGAAGAAAAGCTAATTGGCAGAAGATTATAAATTATATTTCCATATTCAGCAAAATAAGTACAAGACAATTTATTATTATATTCAAAACTATAACTCAGTGGGTAGAGGCAGAACACTGCCAAAATAATTTAAAATACTTTTCCTCCGAGAAATATTGTTTTATGAAATATTAACATATCAATACATTTCATAAAAAACACTGATTCATTAAAATAGTCTATTTTCTCCCTATTTCTACATATAATACATTTCCGAAGCAATGTTGTGGATATACCCACCCGCCTATATATACAAAGTAGTATAAAATAAGTAAATATGTACTCAGATTTCTACTTTATGAACTAAATTATCTACCAAACATTGCCAATGTTCGGACAACACCTCTTCTCTAAGGAATTAATAAAGGTGCATAAACACACATCTAAATGTAACCCTTTCAGCTTTGGGAAATAGAGTTGATCGTATCAGTCCTAACTGATGAGTCTGGTTACTTCAATCTTGTCCCAGACGCGATAAAAGATGAACAAGAAATAAAATGCTATAATAAATATAATTGTATTTCTAGACAACAAAAGCCTCAGAACCCAAAGAGTGCTGAGTTCATTCTCCGTGCTCTTTTACTGTCTTTTACCATTCGTAAGTTGCTTAAATGGTACTCCTGTGGATCTTTGTGTCAGAAGACTATATTAAGCAAATTAAATTGTTACATTTCTCCTGGGGACACCAGTTATGCCATATATTATCAAGAGGTGTTGCCACTTTGTTATTGCCAGACTTTGCATTAAAATTAAGTGTTGACATATGCTTTCATAAGTGTTTGTTAAAATGAATTAAAGTAACAGACACTAAAATACAGGCAGCAGCACAATGGTGACTTAATGTGCTAATTGTGACTGCACTTCTGTTATACGTACATAGCACTGTAGTATACACATTTTTGAGATAAATTTTATTTCAGCTGTCAGACATCAAAGACAACTTGTGATCAAATTTAGGTGACCAATTCATGTGATATAGACAAACACGAAACAGAACTCCTAGATATTTGATATGTTCCTATCTATTCTTTTATTCACTTAAGTTGTCAGCAGACACTTGACCTAAATGTTTAGAAGTAGAATACTCACTTAGCCAATACTGGAATAAGTTTATAGCAATCTATAGAGTTTATAACTATGGAAACAAAAATAAATACAATAAATTTAAAAAAAAAAAAAGGGAGGAAGTATTCTGCAAATTCTCAGGTAGCGGGCCAGCAGAGCACTGCAGAGTAATTTTACTATCATACCAGAAATGCACAAAAGGGTCAGGTCTGTATAAATGAAAAAAAACCACCATACATTTTTGTCAGCCAACTTCAGCAGAAGAGCCAAACTCAGTAATAAGGTATGTGCACAGAAGCACAAAAATCTGAATACCAAAATGCATCTGTTTCCTTCCAGTAGTCTTGAGAAACAACTGAAAAGCCACATATATAAAAATAAAGGATCTGCAAACAGGAAGGGAACAAGCCATTGAGACTACCTTGGATTTTAATATTATGTCAAGTAATTGTTACCATGCTCATCAGCTATTGTTACAATAGTCAAAATTGGTACAGTCATAAGCCCTGATTTTGAAGAATTTCCTTTTCAAGAAATTTACTGAAATGAAATAAAAAATCTTACTTTACACAGACATGCACGCATCTTCTGGGTTAGCAGGCACAGTTCTTCATTGTGCTAACCTCATATTTACACAGCTCTTAAACCTCACTTTGAAGGAAGAAGGAGCAGCTATTTCAAGACTACCAAGAATTACTGTTGTTGAATAAGCTGTTGGTGGCATGGGATATCTATTGCAACTTCTCTCATCACATATATGTGTGCAAAACAACTAGTATTTTTATCATCTGCAGTTATTGAACTTAACATTCACCATCATAGAAGCTAATGCTTAACTTAAACTGGCTATAAATACTTCCTTAAAAAAAAAGCCCTTCTCTTAATTTTTCTTTTTAAAGTTTCAGACACTTGAGAAATTGATTTTACTTATTAAGCTGCCCTTGGTGTGACTTCTAAAATGTAATCCAAAAAAATAAAAGAAAGAAAATAAGACATCTTAAGCTTTCATATATTAGTATATATGTATGAAGGCTGGAAGAGCATTGGGTCCCTCCATCTTTGACAGTTACCATTAAGAGCTGCAATCTTCAGAAGAAAGCAAGAATAAAAAGAGCATGCCCTAATTATTACAAAGTATATAACTTTAAGATGTGTAATGGTAGCTAATAGGAACAGAAACAAGCCCTGCAACATTATTTAGTATGAATGAACATGCTAAGTGATTCAATTATAAAAAAAGATCAAGTATCTCCACTCTCTAGACTTTCTTATAGAACAGACTTTCAGAAGTAGTATTCTTATTGAACTATATTTCAAGATCAGAAGAATATTTGTTCTCCTAATTGCAATTTTGAGATAAAGAAATTACCAGAAATTACCCACTCATCTGTGAAGACACTGTACTCCAGAAGTTGTTTTATCCAATACTAAACAGTTATTTTATGATCTGTGCTCCCAACATAGAAAACGGAAGAGCAATAAATGGAATAGTAATAGTGGTTCTTGAAAACAAATATTCTCATTAAAGAATTAGTTTTATGCAAATGGATTATTATTCAGTGGGAAAGGTGTGTCATTACAGACTCTTTCTTTGTATCAACTGTCATGATGTAATTGAGCCATTTTGCAGAAATAACATAGTTGCTGCTGTAGTGATTTAATGGAAACGGGACTGTCTCTGTGTTCCGATGCTTGATTTATCCTTCTAAATGCACTGAATACCACAAGGGTCTCACTTTGCTTGCTAACTGAGAAGTGCTGTCCTTTCACAGCACAGAAAATAAGATCACCATCTGTTTCTTTGCAAATACTTTATCTGAAGAGATTGTTGTAAGAGCAAAATAAGTTCTGAGAATAAAATAGGAAAAATGTAAATTGAAGTTGTCACAATAAAAATAAATAGAAGATGAAGATGGATGATGGTGGGTGGTCTGGCAGCCTGTCTGAAAACATATGGCTTGATCTAAGATCCACTGAAGTTAGGAGAGGTTTCTAGTTTCCTAAAGAGACTTCTGTTACAGACAAGGACCTATAGAAGTCATTAAGACTGCAGAAACAGAGTCATCTTGTTACCACTGCTTATGGGGTTTTTTTGTTATTTATGGGTATGGAACCTTGTTATTTAAATATTGTGACATTTCCAAATACATTGTATGTTACCATAAAGTCCAATTTATAGCAAAACAAACTGCTTCAAGCTGTGCTGGATGTGGCAAATAGAAGCTGAAGGTGTCTAAGGAGTAAATGGATGCCAGCTTATTAGCTGAGGTAAGAGGCTGAGGCAATAAACGCTGTGAACTTGCATAATGAGGAGCTGGGTTTCAGGGAGGGCTGAGAGATTCAGGAGGCAGATGAGAAGAAGGAGCAAAAGCAAAGGTAATTTGTGCTTTTGAGGGGGTCTGGACATATTAAGGTAAAACAGGAGCTTATGGTAAGAAAGTTGGTTTATGGAGGCACTGAGGGAGGATAACAAGAGCTGTTGAGTAATTAGGCAGTAGCCAAGCACTTTAGAAACACGTGGAGGTGGTTTGGGCAGCAGTCGGTAAGAACTCATGGATAACCACCAGTACCAGATTGCCAGACCACAGGACAAGACCGTTTTCATAGCCCTTTTAAGAGGAGAGAAAAAAGGGAATGCTAACAGTAGACTAATTACCATACTAACAACTATTGTTATTGTGATTGCTGAAATGCTAGAGTAATGTTTTCCCAACTAACTCTTCAAAAGGAGTTGCTGCTTCTCTTCCTTCCTGCCCCCATAACGCCACTTATTTTGTGTCAGTAGGAGCGCTTGCGCGGCTCCACACTGAATACCAGGAAACTAATTCAGCTGAAGAGGAACATTTGCATTCAGTTCACACACTTGCCATGTAAATACTCACTCTAACTCAAGGCAAGTGTCATGGTTTAGCCCCAGCCAGCAGCTAAGCCCCACACAGCCATTCACTCACTCCCCGCTGGTGGGATGGGGGAGAGAATCAGAAGGGTAAAAGTGAGAAAACTCATGGGCTGAGATAAAGAGAGTTTAATAGGTAAAGCAAAAGCCGAGCACACAGGCAGAGCAAAACAAGGAATTCATTCCCTACTCCCCATCGTCAGGCTGGTGTTCAGCCATCTCCAGGAAAGCAGGGTTCCATCACGCGTAACGGTGACTTGGGAAGACAAAACGCTGTAACTCCGAACGTCGCTCTCTCCTTTCTTCCTCCCCCAGCTTTAAATGATGAGCATGACATCACATAGTAACATCCCTTTAGCCAGCTGGGGTCAGCTGTCCCAGCTGCGTCCCCTCCCAACTCCTTGTGCACCCCCAGCCTCCTCGCTGGTGGGGTGCGGCGAGAAGCAGAAAAGGTCTTGGCTGTGTGTAAGCACTGCTCAGCAGTGACTAAAACATTTTGGCATTATCAACGCTGTTTTCAGCACAGATCCAAAACATAGCCCCATATTAGATACTATGAAAAAATTAACTCTATCCCAGCCAAAACCAGCGCAGCAAGTCATTATGCAGGGGTATAAGTGCCTGAGGCAGCAACCACTTTCCATGGAGCATGCATATAGTGAACAAGTGGGTGTGCGATGACTTGAAGAAGAGACAAAAAAATTTGAAGCAGTCAAGCCTCCTCTGCTATCCAGTAAAGGTAGCATAGCCTGTCCCTTCTTCAGGATTGAAACATAAGTGAACACAGACATCAGAGATGACCGTTTCTACTCAGTATTATTCACAACACAGGCCTGCTGAAAACTGCTTATTAACTAGAAAATTATCATGAGATTCCTTCTCCTGGTTTTGGTTTAAGGACCTATCTACAGTCACCTCTAGAGGAAGCTCTCAAATTTTTTGTTCTATACATGTCTGTGAATAATTCATGGACCAAAAGTAAATGATAACTTCCACGCAGCAGGAGGTACCAGGTTCAGTAGGGAAAATTACATCTCCCCCTTAAAATATTGTCCTTTTAAATAGATTGCAGTCATAAATCCCTGGTTCAAACTTGTGTGATCTTCTGTATCAGGCAATCTCCACTATAAAAGATGTGAGCGATTTTAAGACACATAAGCCTGTTTTACCACCCTACCATTAAAATTTGACCATTTACATAGTTCTATTCATAACACCTTTGAAGCTGGTATTATGAACAGTAGGAAAAACAAATGCAAAACAAGCTCTTTCTTTGGCTCTTGCCCTGCTAAGTCACAGACACCCAGAAGCTTACAGTCCAAGCTTATCAGATTTTCACCACAGGTGAAATACGTTCTTTCCTCTTCCTTCACTTTTCAGTTGTGAACACTATTATATGTGCAGTGCACAAACTCTATTGATGATAGGAGACAAAATAACATTGGCACCATCATTTAGATTCCCACTCTTCCATTCATGTGTTTTTTCAATGAAAGATTTAATTGGTGGCAACATATTACAGGCACTCTAAAGCAGCCTTAAGAAAAAGGGATAAAACCTCATTTGCTTACAAAATAAATTAGGCCTTGGTTCATATATATCTGTATCCTCCCCCCACTTGAACTAAAAATATACTTGAGGTCTTAGCTGATGATTTCTTTAAGAGAAATGAATGTTATCTTTACCATGTGGCCATTAACCACTCAGTCAACAGTGACCGTAACCCTCTTGAACTTTAGCTGTACATAGTGTCAACTATAACACAAGTTCACAGAATGAAAGTGCCCTCTTGTTCTACAAGAGCAGATAGTGCTCAAAGATATATATATATATATATATATAAAGACACTTAACTGTCCTTGCCACTTGTCACTATGACTGAAAAGCATCACTGCATTTGACATCAATACTCCAGTGAATTACCTCAACGTGTTCGCATTTATAATTGACAAAAAAGTGAGGTAGAGAAATATAAATTATGGGGCCTAAAGCTAAAATCCTAAATCCTCATGTTGTCAACTGCCTATCAACAGATTGACTACCTGCAGTTCTAGTTTGTTAAAATGCAACCTGTTTGGCACCTCACATTCTCTTCCCCAGCCCCAACCTGAACAAACCCCAAACCATTTAAAATTACCAGGTCTCTAGTTACCATGACTAATTTCAGCTACTTAAATTTTCAGGTGCTGACCAAAGCACTTTTAATATTATAAAGAGGCAGCGTGCCTTATTAAATTAGTAGCATGACACATTCCTCCTCAGAATGAAGAATATAGAAGAATTAGTGGCTACATAATTAGAGCACGGAAGGAAGATCAAGAGAGAGGTCCCAGAATAGCAAGCCTATACAGTGCTGCGGGAAATTATTCGTTCTGTTCTGGAAGCAGTCTAGCCGCATTAACATGCTGCTGTGCTACGCCAATAAACCTTTTGAGGCTAGACTGCCCTGAGTGTAACTGGATAATAAGTGACTCAGCTCGGGTCAGGAATCGACAAGCCTTAAATCTTGCATTTCTGAACACTCTCTTCCAGAGCTGAAACAAGCAGCTTAATTCTGCTTCTGCCTGACATTAGTTCTAGTAAAGCTTTTCTGTGATCGAATCTGGTTGCGCTGCTATGCCTACATCCCAGACAGCATCCGTTTATTGTTAAGCTTCCTCAGTGTGAAAAGAGATCAGCTGCAGCCTCTGACTTTAGGTTTTCTAGAAAAGCTTTTAGGAAGAAATTCTCTAAGGGAAGGATTCCACAAAGATTTGAGTTTTCACTTGCTCACTCTATCAAAGGAAAAAAAAAGGCAATAGCTTTTCTAGGCTCCATGTATTTACTTACAAACCCCAGCTACCTGAGCACCATAAATCAAGAGTTCCAGGTTTGTAGTTTACCTTTTCTAAGCCTCAGCTGAAGCAAAAGAGAGTAATTTTCAGAATTTGTTATCTCAACTGTACTTAACGTAGCCCTAATATGCATACGTGGTTGAATCATAACACATCTATAAGTGCTTCCGTTACTCTTAGCTGCAGTGCAATATGTGGTCAAAATTGCTAAGTGTGTTCAACTCTCCTCCTCTTCGTACAGATCCCGGCTTCTCTTTTAAGACAGGAGGCTCTCTTATCACCTGTACCTGTGTCCAGCATTCTGCCTTCCCCAAATTGTCATTTTCCAGCCACTGTCAAATAACCTGGCAATCAGTTTTGTCAAAATGCTAGATGATCCTTCACCTGGTCACCATTGTTTTGCTTGGCCAATTTCTTTAGTATATCCACTATACTGCTCAAGTGGACCTATTCAAATGCCAATGAGTTTTTTTAATCTTTTCACTGGCCCTAACCAGTTATTGCCTGTCATAAACAGTGCCCATGGAAATGGAGAATACCACTGGTAAAAGTTTAACCCTTGGATATCAGGTAAGAAGCAACACACGTATGCATGCATGCACAAAATAACTAGGTAAAGCAAGTCATTATTTAATAAAACTAATGCAAAAAATCTTTTGGGTTTGGGGCTTTGGTTAAACATAAGGATAAAAATGACAAAAATCTGGTACTGTTATTCTGTTAAAAGAAACCTGGAAGGCTTTGTGTGCCTTGGAATAAAGGAAGGCATAAAACTTCTACATAAACTCAAGGGATACTATAAAAAAGCGAGTTTTCAATTTCTGACCCTGAACACTCTCAGTAAGTATGCCCCACTTGTTCAGCCTACAAATTTTCAAGGTTATTTGGAAAGTGAAGAACAAAAGAAGTGCTTCTCACGAGAAAAAACTCCTTCGCAGCAACAAGGAAGGAATTCTTTCTTTTGGAACTCCTCCAGACATTATTACCCATACAACTTAAAAAGTTAAATAGGCTAAGGCATTATACATATCGTACTTTTAAAATACATTTAAAATTCACTTTGATTAAAGTCCAACATGCAATATTTGGGGATATAGCCATAACTTCTCTTGCAGTTTTGAAAGATGTTGCTAGATATGAGCTATGGAACCAATTAGAGCACCAGTTCAGGCTGAGGGAAAATGAGCCTCCATAAATAGAGTACTTGTATCACATAAAAGAAAAAGCAGGGATACCCATAAACCCAAACTACAACATCACCACAAAAATGAAACTGGATTTTCCAGGAAACATGACATAGCCAAATGAAATACCTGCAAACATATTGTGCAGAGGATTTTACATTGAGCATTTCAATTATCCAACATAGGTATACCAGTAGCTAGTTCTCTGCTTATATGCAAGCCCTTTNGATCCAAGACTATTCAGACTGATTTTTGTCTGAGTATCTGTTCTTGGTTCAGTTACCAGTTAGATCACTTCCCTCAGAGTTATGAAATGTTATGCTGCACCTTTTACTTTGATCAGTGGTAGCACTCCAGCATGCTACAAAGACAGAAGAAGCACCGATGATCTAATCTCTACTTCTTTTTTAGCTTTTTTAATCCTTTCCAGCTTCTTTTGAGGTACAACTTCCTTCCAGCTCACAAAGAATGCTAATGACATCAATAGATTTCTCATGAGGGCATTTGTAATTAAAAGTTTGCACAAGAATTCCAGTGTTTTTGAAATAATTCAGTATTTTTCAGGAGACAAAACCAAACTAGATTCATCCCTCCCCCCACAACGCATCTGAAAGAAAATACACACAAACACCTTTTTGTTGTGGCTTTCTGAAACATTATACAAAATCTCTTGCTTGTCTTTGTGTTGATCAGTGAGAATGAAAAAGACTTGTACCAAGTCGGAAACAAGTCAAAATGCCCTTTCTGACTTGTTAATGAAATCCTTCTCATGTACAAAAGGCATTTATTCAACACCTTAATAGTCACACTGCAAGTAGATTTTATCTGGCTAGAGACTTATTTATTTGAATGAGAAACTAATCTCTTTTGTGGGATTCATATAAAGGATTTGAATTTAAAAATAAATAAAAGGAATTGTTTACCTGCACATAGCTAATAATACCTTTGGAAATGCCATCTATGGATATTGACTAATGAAACATGACGCATTAGTCTGGCATATTTAAAAGAGTTCACGCTATAAAAATATAGAGTTTATGCTCTAGACTAGTACATAACAAAATGAAGACAAAGTTAAAATTAGATACCAACTGCATTCAGAAAAATTCACAGAAAAATGTAGAAAAATTATTTTTAGAGAACGTGTTTGAAAATGTACAGAAAAAGCTCCTGCTTGAAGCTTTGCAAATTGCATTTGAAGGGACTGACCTGACATAAGGTTGGCAATGGATGCAACTGGAGCTGTAATTGAATAAGCTCGGACATCTGCCTCAACTGTCAATTCTCCTAACAATAAGATTGATAGATGCAAGCTAATCGCCAATTAGAGGGAGTTCTTTCATATAGAGGCTGTGAGTCGAGAAGCTGGATGAACTAGCACGGAGGGACATGAAGCAAGTGTGCAGAACAGAGTGCGAGATTCCTCTCTGTTTGCAGACAGAGACCACGAGATCTTCTTAGACTGAATTCATAGAGCAAAGCATCGCCAGCACAATAACAACTGCGAGAGAGAAACGCTGGCTCCACAACTGCATGACCAACATCTATCTCATCGTAAGACAGTTTTAAGCAAATACCCAGTATAATTTTACTTACACGGTCATTAGCATCCCTTTCCTTTTGTAATACAAAATACTTCAGCCTTACATAATGTGACTGCATTAGCTGTCTGCTGATCTTCCTCTCCCAAATACAAATACATTATCTAGTCCTTGTATCTTTTCCACATCCTTCTTAACAGACTACTATTTGTAATAAAAATCACTAGGATTCCTTTTGCTCGTAATGTTTAAACTCTTTCTGGACTGTCCTTGGTGGCTGCTGGTTAAAGATTATGTTCTCATTTCCTCTATCAATTTTCTACCATTCCCAGTTTTGAATATATAGCCTTTATGAACAACTTCCTTTTTCTTCCTAGTTTAGCAACTGATTTTTCATTTTCACTGGCCCAGCCATTTAAAATCTTGTCTCTCCTCTCCCCTTTCCCTCCTCCAGATTGTGGAATTGTGTCTTTGTGAACACAGAATGTAGTTTTTATAGTTTACAGTTATCAATATTTTTTTTCTGTTTAAACACTGCATCCCCACCCTTCTGGGATTCAGATATAATGCCACCATGGTATACCATAAGAGTCCTTTAACGAAGTATAATTATTTCTGGGACACAAGAGCAGCACAGTGAATTTATTCTTCTCCCTTCTCCTCTCTCCAGTATTAAACATTTGTTTTTCTCAAGGCACACGTTAGTTTCTTTAAATACCACTTTTGTAAGTATATCTGCACAACTAAGTACTTTGTTTTGGATTTATGTGCTTGTAGAACAAAACTGATAACAAATGTGGTGGCTATTGGGAGCAAACATTTATTTCAGTTCTTGTTTCTCTCTCTATTCCAGCCCTCATACGGATGGGAAACTGCTGGTGGAGGCAGTAGTTGAGGTTATAATGACAATTGCTCGGTTTCAGAAACAGTAACTGGCAGCACAAAACCTCCAGCATGCCACAGATGGAGCTACCTCCTAATAGCTCAGTATTATTTTCCCCAACAAACCATAAATGGTTTCTGGTGTGATTCAGTAGCCTGTAGTAGACACTAAAAGGTATACCACATTATACTTTCCCTAATAAGCTTTCAAGATACTCCTTAGTTGTCTATGACTTGGAAACATAGAGTCCTATTAACCACACCTGGAATAAAGACAGGCTTTCCAGCTGCCTCATGAGGATGATACTCCACTTTGACCACTGGAGCTATGCCTTTTCCAGTACCAAATGTTGCTTGGGTATTTCTGTACAGCCTACTTTGGCTGCTCATTGTAGTTCACAGAAAAAATATCCTAATTCATTATGCAGTGCTTAATGGGAAATCAGTACTTTTGTCAAAGCGGGTGGGGGGAAGTGAAAAAACTTAGGCTTGTGGTTTTATATCTCATTGGACAGAGAAGTTCTCACCTACCTTAAAAGCCCAGGAAATGACCTCCAGATACTTATGTCTGCACCAAATAAATCCTACCTCTGGCACACAAATATTTTGCTGTGGAAGTTGACTGTGCTGCTGTTTGCTGGGAATGGAAATGCCGGAGGTACCTGAAGTCTCAAGGGTTAAATAATTTCTGTAACAATAATGACCAGAGCCATTAAAAGTACATGAATATTTAATTTCAGCTGTACTTAGTTCCAGTCTTAATTATCAAAACCACTTTGCTAAGAACATGCAAATAAATTATCTATTCTCCTTATTTATGTAATATCTTCATCTCCAGATTTAGGACAAGGAGTTAAATCCACAAGGAAGCTATTTTATGGCTTGTTCTGCCAGTTCATTTCACCAGGCTGTAAGAACTAGGACTAAGCACAGTTGTGGCATCATCCACTGTTCTTCCCCAACCTTTCTTTTCACAGCTTTCTCATGATCTATTGAAAATTGTTCCTCCACAATCACTTAGCTTTCTCACCAATGCTTTTTAGTTGATTCAAAAAATCTCTGCTGTCCAGCTTCAGGCTTTCAAAATATGCTTACATTCAAGTGCAGGAATAACTGAGGGTTAAAATCTGAAGTGTGGAGTGTAATTTACTTTAAACATGAAATTCTTTTAATGACACTATTGAAAGCGCCCCTAAGCATTCTCCAGAAGCTGTTAAGCCATTCAGTGCATCCTGCAGTGTTAGAAACTCCACGTACTCTGGCCCAATGAATGACCACTCCATGTGGATCTTTTATCTAGAAGAGCTATATAGCTATGAAAAACAGCAGTGACTGGCACATCACATTTAAAAAATACGGTTTATTTTTAATTCGCTTTCTTCTTTTTCTGAAGAAAAATGGTAGTTTTTCTGGTGGGTTTATTTTTCAGGACATGTAGGGATGAAATATTTATAATGATATTAATTACATAACTGGAAGATTAAAACCAAGTAAAAAATGCTGGACACTTAACAACTATTGGAAACAAAACTTTAAAAAGCAAACTCAAAGCTGTGTACTACAGCCATTAGTAAAGAAAGCAGCAGAGCACGGACAGGTACAGTGCCTGTATCCCCAGAGGCACCTGAAATGCACACCTAATAGTTGTGCCTTTAGGCAAAAAGTCTTAATTCATCGATTACAAATCCTTTTTCCAATGTTATGTGCTAGAGGCACACACAGCCAAAGAAACTTTTCACACACCTTTTTATCACTTGGCAGTGCAGCTGACTGCTGTAATTAAATACATTTTAATAGTGTAAATGAAGTTATTTGTCTGTCATTGGGAGAATTTCAACCTTGCCAAAGCCTAATTATTTAAGATACATTAATTATTTTAGAGTTTCATATACCGTGCTCAAAAAGGTGCTTACATTCTAAAACAAAATACTGCTGTAGATGAGACCAACAACATAGCTGAATCTTTTGCATGAAAGATTTATTGTACACAATGTGATTTTATTATATATGAAAGACTGAATTTTAGCAAGTTGAATGAGTCGCAAAAAATGGTTTTATTAGGCTGGCTTAGAACTGCAATCAACTTTGGACTTGTGTCATTCAGGTATAATGTATGTCTTAAAAGGAAGATGAGAAGACCAGCCTCTTCCTCCCTCACCCCCACCACACATACCTACTAAAGCAAACGGCATGTGGGAGATGATTCAAATGGAACAAAGTTGAAGGGAAAAGAGGAAAAAAATGCAGCCCTAGAACATTTTTGTGATTATGTGAGTGTGAATCTTGTGTCTAAGAAAATCTGCTCATACATTAATTCAATGGCAGACAGTACAGGGAAGATTTTTCAGGAATACCGAGTTTGTCACAGTTTCCTTAATGTTAATATACATGTCTAACTGGTACAAGGATACACTACCACTATCTTTTTCTTTTCAGTCGTGGACACAAAGTAAAATTAATGCAACAAAAACATGCAATGCCATTAATTACTCCGTCATTTGTTTTCTAATGTTCCTCTAAAGTACAGCAGGCACAGAAAAAGATACACCCAGGCTACCCAAGTAATGCATAATTCCAATGGAAATGCTTCTGAGCATTGTCATAAAGTGTATGCAGAATTCGACTGCCCTATTTGCCTAAAACTGCCTGCAGCAGATTACATACATGCAATCAAGCTTTGAGAAAGTATGGCACTGATTGTCCTCTTTTCAAAAAGAAACTACCATCTCAAAATGTAAGCATGAGGAATCACTTCTTGTCCAAGCCATTACAGTTCAGCATTTTATGTTTTCAAGTTGTAAAAGAATGGATAGAACATAATTGAACTCTATGAACTTTTTCAGGTGTTTTACATTCCTGGTGAAGAGGTTAAAAAAAATGAAAGGTAGACTTGTCACAAGTTATTAAGTACCTTCAGAGAAAAAGTCAAAGAAACTGCTATGAGCTCTGTCCGGAACACTCAGATTTTTTTTCTTTTGTTAGGTTTTTGAAGTTTTGCAAAACACTCACCATGTTAAGTAAATGCATGTTTTCTGGCAGGACTTGTGACCCCTCAGGGCACCCACGTGGGAGCAGTTTGCCCTGAAGGACTGCACCCCGTGGAAGGGACCCATGCTGGAGCAGTTCGTGAAGAACTGCAGCCTGTGGGAAGGACCCAGGTTGGTGGAGTTAATGGAGGACTGTCTCCTGTGGGACCCCACGCTGGAGCAGGGGATGAGTGTGAGGAGTCCTGCCCCTAGAGGAGGGTGAAGCGGCAGAAACAACGTGTGATGAACTGACCGTAACCCCCATTCCCCGTCCCTCTCCACCACTGCGGGAGGTAAGTAGAGAATCCAGGAGTGAAGTTGCACCCGTGAAGAATGGAGGGGTGGAGGGAAGGTTTTGTGAGATTTGATTTTACTTCTCATTACCCTAATCTGGTTGCTTGGCAATAAATTAGTTTTTCCCCAAGTCGAGTCTGTTTTGCCCGTGACGGTAATTGGTTGAGTGATCTCTCCCTGTCCTTATCTCGACCTGGGAGCCCTTTGTTATATTTTCTCCCCCCTGTCCAGCTGACACGAACGGATTTGGTGGGCACCTGGCATCCAGCCAGGGTTAACCCATCACAATTTTACAAGTAGTGTTTTTGAACAAAAAAGTAACATGTTCTTTGTAAAATGATAGCAATGAGTACTTCCTATGAAATGCAGCTTACCTAGTTTAACTATAATAATGCAGGGAATGATTAATCAAAAATATATAAACCAGCAGGAAATGAAAGAACGGTAATCTTCCCAATTTCCTCCACTGGCATCACACACACTTATATTTGGAAAAAGGAAAGGAAAGGAAATAAGGAACTGAAAGGAAAAAAAAACAGGGAATGGAAAAAGGAAAAGGAAAAGGAGAAAAGGGAAAGGAGGAAAGGGAAAGGAGGAAAGGGAAAGGAGAAAAAAGGGGGAGGGAAGGGACGGGAAGGGAACGGAAGGGAAGGGAACGGAAGGGAAGGGAAGGGAAGGGAACGGAAGGGAAGGGAAAGGAAGGGAAGGGAAGGGAAGGGAGAAAAAAAAATAATTGGAAAAATTGGACATATGTCCTTTTCCCTCATGTTTGTTTTATCTAGCAGGTAGTAAATGAGAATCAAAAAGTTGTCAAAGTTAGTTACTTTAAAATGGCAATAAAACACTGATGACAAAACTAACATCAAGACCACTCTATGTCGGATCCTATAAAGTGCTGTTATAGGTGATCCCCTTTTTCATTGTAGCTAGAGCTTAAGAACTTGAAAGTTACTCCAAAAAATCCACTTATTATGTAGATATGAGTCTCTGTTGTTCAGTGAGAAGGGAAAAGGGTCTTATGGTCTGGATCCTGCTTGTCAATGCTGTTATTTGAAAACACCTTGATGCAAAACATACATAAACATTCATTGAAGCAGGACCGGGAATCAGGATTCCTGTCACTCCCAAAGGAGCTTAATTCACAGCAGGTCACAAAAGCAAATGCTCTCTGTTCTCCCTCTCACCCTATAAAACTTGCTGCAGAGTGGTCCAGATTGAGCAGCAGAGAGTAGAAAAGCCCAACCCCAGCCTTACTTAGCTACCTAGCCTGCAGCTTAAGGTTAGGCTACTCATTTGAATCTATACCCTGCTTGCAAATACTCATGTTATGAAGTACTTAATGCAAAAATGTCCAACCATGCTCTGAAGTGAGGAGTAGCATTTGAAAGGAGGAAGGCTGAGGAGGAACAGAACTGCGGTCTGCCGTTGAGCAGTATACACAGGAGAATACCAGTCATTTTGTAGCAGCACCTCAACATGACTTTTTCTCCTCTTTCCTCTCATCTCCTTGTTCCCCCATCCCCAGGCAGCTCTCTCTTATCCTCTGCATTGTTATTCCCATCCTGGGCTTATACCATTGCCTGCTCCAATGGCCGGCTCCAGCAGCAATGGTGTGAAACCCAAGACAGCTGCTCTAAAAAAAATGACTCTGGGAGCTCTGCACAGATGCCCCCAAGCAAGCTAACCGTGCCCTAGTCCCACTCAGAAAAGGTTACTAACAATTCTCCTGCCCTGTAAGAAAAGCTCACTCCTGCTTGAGCGCATTACTGAGATATCTGAGCCAAACAGCAGCCTTTGACAATGAACTGCAAGTCCTCAAGTTGACACTTATGCCAGGAAGCAAGAAAAACATCAGAACCTTCTTCATCTCCCTTTTTTCCTATTCCACTCACCTTTCTTCTCGTATTCTTCTCTTCAACACACAGAAATTTCAGCATGATCCACTGACTTGGAGGTGTATTTTATTGTTCAGTATATTGCTTGCCTTGAATTTGACTCTGTATTGTCCAACTTTTCTGTTTAGTATGTAGGGAACTTAGAACATCCTTACGTGGCAAAGTACAAACACATGTAATTGCAGAATTCCCTAATCCTAGACATGCATTTTAGCATTGAAATCTACTATTTTCTGATTTAAGATATACCAACGCAGAATATGAGTAAGTAAAAAGTAAGACCACTGTTCAAAATAATCTCATGCCAGCCTGAGACCCTTCTCATCACCTGTTCCAGTGATTTCCCTTGCACTTTATTCACAGTCTCAAGGAACAAATGCATTGTGCAGCAGAAATAGTAAAGTAAAAAGTGAGGTGTGTGGCTACATAAAAAGGAAAAAAAGACTAAGATTTTTCACATTCTAAACCTGTCCTAGTAACACATACCACATTCTTGAAAACATAGAAAAAATAGATATGACTAGAGAGTCAATCCTGCACACACAATATTTACAAATCCTTGTACATTTATCAATTTTAAAACACTACACAAGTTTTTTCCAGTAACGAACAAGTAATGCAGATCACGTGAGATGTTCTCTGCAATGAACCACTGCAGTAAGAAGCTACAGTATAAATTGCCTAAGTTCCTATTAGTTTTGAACTATGTCCCCCTGCAGTTCATAGCACTGTATGAGAAGAAAGCAAAAAGGAAAAAAGAAAAAAAAACCAAAACAACAAACAAAATCAAAGCCAGCCAAAGACTCTCCAACCCAACTCACACCAAGGTGAAGTTTGCATGCAAAAGTAAAGGTTGCATTCATTCACCAAACCATGCCCTTCTGACCTCTGCTGCTATCTAGACACTAAGATGAAATCTCCAAATTGTTTCTTCTAATAACAGCAGAGAATTCATATGAGTAAAAAATTCCTACAAGTAAAAAACCAAAAAGGCACAGACACTAGAACACTTATCCAGCCACACTGATGGAAGAAGACAACCTCTAATCATGAGCACTGATACTGTGTATGCCGTGAATAAAGATTCTCCGGCACACCACTCAGATTCACTGAATAATAAACCCACAGTTCAATGTTAACAATTTCTAACATTTATTATAGACGCTTTTGAAGAGGAAAAAAAAAAAAAGGAAGTTTGACCCAAGTGATTCTGATCATCTCATTCATTAAATAAAAACGTATACTAAAATTATGGGGGATAACGTTACTACCACAAAAAGCATACAAGCACAAAGGGTTCTCATTGTTCAGCATATTTTGTTACATTTACATGTTAAACTCAACAATTTTACACCAAGATTAAGTTTTGTGGTCTTTTTTCACAAAAAAAAGCCCAGCTTGCTTTGAAAAGCAGACATTTCTGACAACAACTACAAGGAACATATAGATATACAAACATGAAGGAAAACAAGATAGGAGATGCTTTTAAGAATGATGGCTTCCTCCTTTTCTCCACATATATTTATAACAAGAATATCAATCTCCCCTTCAGCAGATGATCTCCATCACCTGCTGCCTCCACACAGTAAGGTTAGGAAGCTGTTCCTTCCCACATGGCTACCAACCACATTCCAGGCAGTAGAAAGGATGAAGCTAATAAGCCCTTTATTGACCACTGGGCTGTCCTGAGCCAGTTTCTCTAACCCCAAACCTCTTTCTTCTGTTTATAATTTGATCTTTATGTAGGTACTACATGTAATAATGTAGCATGTAATGAAAGCCTTGATCTTGCCTCTTTCTTGCAGGCAGCAGGCACAACAGTTTCCAGATTGAATTAACAGTATTTCAGTACAACCACTAAATGTAACTTCTCTCTAAAAACCATGAGCGTGAAGCTTAAGGAAAAAGACTTTTTTTTTTTTTTTGACAGCACTAATGTTATATTCTACTCTGCTTCTCTGTATATGTATATATACTTTCATATGCAACAATCAATGATTGAGGCTGGGAAATTAAAAAGTTAATACTAGCTGATTGCCAGGAACTGGAGTACATATGTTTCCAACAGCAAAAAAACCCCCCAACAATAGTGGGATACAGTGCATTACAAAAAGCAGTGCTATGAAGAATAAATCTATATTTTATTTAAGTGTAAGTAGCTGAAGTTCTGAATACATTTGGATTGAATGTCAGATAATTTCTCTTGAAATCAAAAATCTCCACCAACATGAAGATGTTGAACATGTCTTTAATTTCTGTAGGCAATCTCAGTATAATTCCTGCTTGCCAGGTAACAAGAAGGAACAACTGCTAGCTACTCACTTGCAGACTAATTTTTAAGCAGTAATCTTATACTAAAGGCTAACAATTTCCTACATCAACTGAGCAAAGGTTAGTTTTCACACCCTTCTGAATCCTACACACATTTCCTTCCCACAGTAGATGGAGGAATTTCCAAAGCTGAAAGCTATTTTGAGCAGCTTCCAGAGCCTCTGTTTGTAACACCTTCTTAACCGTGATTTCCTAATCACTATGCAGAAGATTTCACTGCCTAATTAAAGGACTGGTGCAGTGATGAAGATAAAGAATACAGAGCAGGGCTGCAAGCTAATCTACAAGCAAAACACAGGAGCTACCTGTCAAGAGTAAGGGCATATTTTATCGACAGCTGTGTCCAATAAGGATGAGTTATGTAGTGAAGGTTTAATATTAATGCATTTCAGTCTCTCCCATTACTTACTCGTTATACATACCTAGGGCATTTCCAATTCTCTCACTCTCCCTTCATATTGTAATGTAATTAACATTTCAACTCCTCTGAAAAGCCTTGTTTCTACATCATTGCAGACTTTTACAGGCAGTGCTTGACAGAGCTGTAGGTCTCAGCGGTTAAGTTTTTGGCCTGTAAAATGCAGGTTGGGTGTGTAAGTCTTGGTGATGAGTGAATCTGCAGGCCCAATCCATTATTTGCACCTTTGAAACTTTCTTTTCCTTTATATGTCTCTCCCTATATATGTATATATGTTGAAGTATATATGTCTATTTATACCACTGTTCCCCACAAAGGATATATAAATATTGAAAAGGTTACAGATCAATAATACTGTACACCAAAGACATTACTTAATGTTATGTAAAACAACTACTTTTAAAGAATACGAGGTTACCAATTTAAACATTAGAATTATATTCCTTTGTACGAGCCTGGTTCAGCTCCCTTAAGAGGTGAACAGTCTCTGCTCAGGTCATCCTTTTCCCCTGTGGGATCCCGCCCATTTATAGCAGAACTGCCACCTGAGAAAGACTGTTGCTGTACCATCCGCATCCCACGTGATATGGGAGCTCATAGCTGTCTAGTGAGGAGGAAAGAGGCAATAACTATAGAAAAATAATCTTGCAGCTGAAACCGGCAGAGTCTATCCTACCTACACACTGGAATAAAAAAACGTTAAACCAAATTCCTCCTTGTGGCTACTAATTGCCTGTTCCTTATTTGGGGACAATTAATTTGAGACATCTGGGACAATCTGCAGACACGGCACATTCACAACAGCAACGCAAACAAGGGGATTGCTGTTATCAGTGCATGAAACTCTACACAACCATGCGCTAGGCGTGTCAAACCAAAGACCCAACTGATGCTTTTAAATTGTTGGACTTGCATTATCATGCCTGAGTTTGCCCTATACAATTTCAGAATAACAGTAAAATGGCTTACAATCACAGAGATGTTCTAAAGCTGAATTCATCAGTGGTTTACAAATCATTACGGCTTAGATAGAGAAACGGACATATATTTTACAACAAGATTCTCTTGAAACAGGAAAGCTCAGGTCTGCTTCCATGCAAACTGAGGTGCTTATGCTCTCTCCTCTCCCTCCTTCTGACACTTTGAAGTTTTTCAGTGGGAACAGAGCAGGCTGTCAGGACCCCAAGCACATCCCACCTTTGGCTAGCTGGGCTCTGGGCCAGCTCAGAGCTCAGCTGGTGACCTTGAAGACAGCCACAGTGAAGAAAGTGAGAAGAAACCTCAGCCAGGGCTGCCCGTGCTTCCTCTGGGAGCTGCTTTTATGCCGAGCCTTTCACCCTGGATTCCTGCCTTAGCTATGCTGCTGCTGTGCCACAGCCCTGCCGGTGCCTGGCCATGAGTCCTGCTGAGCTGCACCCTAACCTGGCCCAGCCTTGGCCCTCCTGGTCCCTACAGCCACAGCAGACAATCAGGACCCTTGGCTGAACGTGGCCACCATCACCAGGCCTGCCGTGCTTGCTGAGGGCATTGCCCTGCCTTGCTGTGCTGCCCCCAGCCCTGGGGCTCGGACCCAGTGGTTCCTCCTAATCCCAGCACCATGGAGCCTGACACCAAAACCTTCCCCCAGACCCTACTCCCCAGCCCACAACCCCAGTGACCACCCACAGCTCCATTGCTGTCCCCCCACACCATACCTACCCCACCCCAGACTGCAAGTGACCCCCAGGTTTGGCAGTGGTTTAGTGGTGGCACCTGACGGGAGTTGTTGGCAGGGTCCCCACCTCGACATCACCTGGTTGGTAGCTGCAAGATTATCCCCAAAAGACTGTACATGCAGATATGAAAGCTCACCCCAAAAAAGGTGAGAAGTAAAACTAGGTGTCCTGTAGTCTGGGTATCTAACTAGGAGCCAGCAGGTAAGAGGTAAGCAAGAGGACGGTGATTTTACCATCCCAACAGGAGAGAAGCCAGAATCGTCCTCCTTTCCTGGAGAAATAAAGAAAGACTTTAGGTAATCACCCCTGGATATTTTTTTCTGTCAATGAGCCAGGAGCAGCAGAAGGCTCCTGGTTTCAGACCTGACATGTACAAGCATCCCTTGTACACACAAGTATCCACGGTCAACCTGTGCCAGTGGTGGACTGCCTCCCAACTGCCACGTTAGGCACCAGAAGCTATATCTAACAATGACAGGGTAAATTAGACTCGTGCTGACACACCTTGAATACTGCAAATATTCGTGTCATCTAAACGGAGCCGAGGATTCCGCATTCTGTATAAAAGCCTGTAGCAGCAATAACCTGAGGTGTTCGCACACTGAAAAGGGAACTTAACTCAGGGTTGTGCAAGCTAAGCTGAGAGCCAGACACCTACAAATTAGGCATTACTATGCTAAATAGCAAAATACTTGTGTCCCTTTGTGGATCTAGTCGTACGATATAACAGCTGAAATACATGGAAAAACCACATGAGGAAATTAGTAATTCTGTGTTCTGTGTGAGGAGCGGACTGTGTGCTGTAAACATTACATGCAGTCAAAAGCTGATGGGAATAGTGAAGTTGGAAGGAAATAGTGAATAGCAGATCATTCAGTACTCAGCAGAAGTTAAAGTTGTGTGGTAATACTAGTCTGTGAAGAGGTAATTAAAGACTGTATTAGTGCACCTGCCTGAAGGGGACAAATCAGTGTTGCATAGGAAATCTTCATCACAGTGTTTCCTAGGCTGCGAGTGCTTGCCTTGCAACCTTGATGTAGCCTTGGCATATGTTAATTTTCATTCCTTTTAATGTCATATTTTATAAACAATCCCCGTATTAAGATTGACTTCAGATATTTGTATAAAAAAAAGGAATTATCCTCTTTGTTTTATTTGAAGGAGACATTACATCACCTTCCCCACTCAAAGGACATACTCTAATTAAAGACTGAATTTTCTCAGATTTTAACTAAATCTGTCACTTAGCTTATGAATTACAAATAATTAAAGATAGGGCCTCATAAGAATTGTATTTCTGCGCCTGCTCACTTCTGTCTGATTCCTTTCACTAACAAATTGCTAGTTTTCCGTTGTTCACACTCTGCATAATTTGGACTTGCTTTGAAATAATTAATGCACATGGGAAAATTACATTGTAAGTAAAAACAATTTCTTCCCCGTTATAGTCAGAATTTTGTTTTTCTTAGAAATAACAGTTATTCCAATCCTGTCCGCAGTCAAGGAAGGCAGTTGCTTGTCTACAGGCAATTTTGTCAGGGACTAGGTGGTCCTTTCCAGAAAGTGACGTCCTCTTCATTTCTACTAAAAGCTCAGAAGCCTTTGGGGGAAGATAGCTGCCATTTCACTGAAGCTTACTGTGGTGCATATGCTATCTGTGAGCAGGAATGACTGATGTTCCCACTTCTGAGAGCCAGACTGCTCTGGAACATGACTGCCATTTCATGAAGAAGTTCCATTGCAGACTTCAGTTATTAAACTTTTCTTTCTTTTCACAACATAAATGAAATACAGAACTTCCGAGTTTTACTATGTACTGTACATAACATAGAACAGATGAATGCAGTATCTGCCCTAGATGCTTTCTCACCATGTGAATGAAATTTATTGTTCCTGCATGCATTCTACAGTAATTTCAGCACATTTAACCCAGATAATCTGCCATCCTAGATACCTGCTACCAGCAGGACAGCAAATGACCTTACTTCACCAGGGTGGACATTCTGACCCACATCACAAGCCTCAGCTCCTCCTGGCTACTAGCATTTCCCTTTCAAACCTCAAATATTGCAAGTAGTTTATGTTCAATTCTTTCATCAACTGATAGCAAAAATGAAATGAAATTGTGACAAGAGAAGAAAAAAATACATATGTTTCCTGTAGTCTCAAAAAAAATGAAAGGGAGGTTCAATAACAATAACAATGACCTTCAAAAGCTAGGAAATACAAAAAAACCCAATTTAATAACAATATAGTGCTTTTGCACTAATGGACACAAAATGCATATATACTCACAAGGAATTTCAGCTTTGCTTACCAAAAAAAAAAAAAGGAAAAAAGAAGAAAAAAAAGGAGGGTGGGAGCACGCTGGCCACACATGAATCACAACACTCTTAACCTGAGCATACAATGTCAATTCTGATGATTTATCAGTGTCTGTAAGGTTGAAATTCAGCTGTGTGCTGTTCTGCAAAAGAAGAAGAGTTAATGTCAGGATATAGAGAGAAGTACAGCATAAATGCAGTCTCCACTTCTTCAGAGGTATTAATCTCAGAATTGCTTATTTAGAAAAATTATTTAAAGATTCATAACCACTTGTCACTCCTTGTTTCCTCAGCTGACAGCAAAAATTAAATACGAAACACAATTCTTGCTCAATTTTAAAGATTAATCCATATGTCTACCATCACACAAAGTATGCAATTAGAAAAATATGGAATTCTGAGTGTTTGAAAAAAATATACCACTATTCAAAAATTGAAATTATTCTTCTGTCAAGTACTGCCTTAGTTTAGAAATGCAGTTGATAGAAAAGTCATCCTCTCTATATCTCAGTTCTTATCTCTCTCGTAAGAGGAGCTAATGATGTTTTATGGCAACTCCACTAACTTTTCCCTTCCCTTTGCTAAGACAAGGAAACGTAGTGGAATAAAAAAACCAACACACTCTTGCTTGCTTAAAACTTTATGGCTATTCAATGATTTTTTTTTTTAACCGAACTGTATAAAGATTTTCCATAATCTTTGCATATGCTTACATATTTCCTTCCCTTTCCCAACATAATTACTTCCCATTTCCTTAAAATTCCCATCCCCAAGCAAGAACAAAAGTTCCTGAGGCAAACTTATGATAGTTCAAAGCTCGTTCTTTCTTTTTTTCCTGACTGTCTTTATAAAATTGGAAGAAACGTAATTACCTTGGAGACCTCTAGCCTTCTGTCAAATTTGACTGAAATCAGCCAATACCTTCAGATGTTTTCAGAGGAAGAGAGAGTCATACAAAGTCATAAACGCTGAATAATTTTACAACTCTTCCTTTAAAAAACAAAACCAATAACCCCACTAAAACCAACAAACCAACCAAGCAAGCACCACCAGTGTTACCTTAACAAATAAAATGGAAACTGTCTCATCTCTGAGCTATGTTGCAGAAGTATGAATTTCAAAAATTCTTACTCCTGGAGATAGATTCATTTAACTTCAGTCAATGTTAACAAGCACTATGAAAAAACTATGAACAAGATTCTTTTTAATAAACCAGTCTGAACTTCCAACTTCTCCTCAAGATGTTCTATTACTTTTTACATATGTAATGATATTTTAATATATGCTCTTAAAAAAAATACAACCTCAAACCCACCATTCTGGTTGCTTTTAAAACTAGACTACATGTAACTCATTTTCAAAGAACTTTTTTTGGTAAATTCAAAGTTCCTTATTTCAAAGTTAAAATAATTTGGATGAAACTCCTCCCAAGATTAACCTTTGTTCAAATCACAGTGTTCATAAATGACAGAAACATCCCAAAATCTGCAAAGATAAATCTCGTCTTTGAAATTACTGAAAGCCTTCATTAAGCCTTAATATAGGCTGTCAGTTTTAAACTAAATAATAGATGAGATTTTAACATAATCAGAAGAAAACTGCTGGTACCTGCCTCCATTACTGTCACAGTTAAATTGACATGGTAATTTTAAAAATAATGCCTTCTCTAAGTCAGTTAAAGACTGACAAGCACCCACCATTTAGAAAACTTTTCTTCACATAGAAGGAAGCACATTACTATGAATTCACTGGTACGAATGAGCAAATATCTCTTCTGCTGGTCCACTGTGGAAGTAAAACTTGGGTGGCTGAGTTAAATAAATAAATAAAACTGAAAAAGCTATTTTAACACCTTTCTCTTGGAAAAATATTCTTTTGTTGCAGTAATAATTGCCAAGTATTTTATTATTTGTTATTTTGTTATTAATGGCTACCGGGAAAAATCATAATTTTTATTAAACGTGCATTTGGGGATTAGACTATATATTGTGCTTAAAACGTACACTTAGTATTCCACATACTATGATGATGAGAATGGCATAATACAGACAAGTAAACAGCTAGAACCTCAGGTCACCCTCCGTATCAACCGGTATCTAAAAGGCCATATGTAGTTTATAAGGTAAACAAAAAATCCTGCTAATCTCTAGCTACTCCGGAGTCCCAGCACACCTGCTGCTTCCAGGTATTCTTCTCTCCTTCTCTCCATACCCGTGCAAACCAAGGAGAAAAAAACCTGCTGCAGCTTCTTGACTGAGGGACTCTGCTGTCCATCATCGTATCAACCCAGCTTCTTTAGCTTCTTCTCCATTGGACTGGCTGAGCATTACCACCCACAGCACAACATTGTATCTGAATCCTTTACAGGAACACCAACTAGTGCACGGGCCGAACCTCCTCCATAGAGATTTCACCAACTCCATGAGTGAGCTGGCTAGCTGATATCCCCATGTGCCTCTGCTCTTTCCTTCTTTCCTCTCCTCTGACACCTATTTCAAATACTGCTGGCATTGCCTAGGATAAGAAATCAATGGCTGGCAGCTTCTTATGAGGGCTGGGCTGGATCTCTGCTGGCCCGAAGCCCTCCTAACCTTGTCCTATGCAACAACTAAGAGCTTTAATCCAAAGTAGCATCGAAAAAGACTTCCTGCATTTGAACTTAATGATGCTGAAATGAAACCAAGTTGTAAATAGTGGCAGAAAAGGTATGCCACCAATAAAAGTTTGATTTAGAAAGTGTTGCATTTCTCTTCTGGAAGGTCACCGGGTGATGGTTTCAAAGTCCGTTTTAAGACAGTCATGTTTTGTCCTTATCAGCTGCCACTGTTACAGACACATTTCACTATTTTAGCTGCAAAAGGGATTAAAATGGGATGTAATCATTTCAAGTACTTCAGAAGTAGCTCAGAGCTCTAGTTGCTGGATCACCTGATAAGACTAGAGAAAATATTTGAACACTCAAGGAAGGCAACAGCACTATGGATAATAAAATCCCATGACTCATAGCCCTTTCTCAGGGTTAGGATTTATTTTCTGGTTTTGTAAAACAAAACAAGAAATTTGCAACTGAGAACACCTGCAAAGATTTCAACCACTTTGGGTTGAGTCAAGCCCCCCTGGGCTAAGTCTATGGAACCTGACCAGACCTTGAAGTCTGGAAATTCTTGCAGGTCATGCAAATGCACCAGACATCTAGGCATGAAGCTATATAAAAATACTTTAAATAAAAACAAACTCCACAGTCTACCTATGAAATGAAATTTATTACTCCATCCTCCTGAGGATTTATGGGAGATGACAAAAAATAGCACAGACCCATTTCTCTTTTCAGCTTCCAAGGAAAATAAACAGGACTGACTAACTGAACAGGAGAAAGAGACTTGTAATTCAAGCAGTGGGAATAAGGTGTGGATATTCTCTTATAGTCAACTGCTCCATGAGCTTAAGAAGCTAAACTCACCATTAACACCCACGATTTCTCCATGATTAGAGGGCTATGTCATCCCCTTATAGTAGGGAAAAGAGTAGTTACTAGACACTCAACTCTTCATTGGCTTGACTGATTGGATAGATGGAAGAGAGAGTGCTGGTGTGCATGTGTACCTCTGTGCACCTGTATTTGTCTGTATGTGTGTGTGCACACATGCACGTTAAGTAGAGAAGCCTCGCATGCTTTATTTGTAATAATTTTTTTCCTACTTCTATATGTAAAGGTGAAATAGAGGCTATACCATTTCTGTTTTGGTCTTCTTATACGGAATCTTGATTATTGTTGTTGCTTCATGTCACATCTATCCATGTGGCACGTACTGCATACATCCAGTATGAAAGTTTCATGAATATTGGGGAAGCAATTGCAGTGAGACACAATGCGTATTTCAGATGACACATGACTGATGTGTTTGGAGATCTGGGTTTATTATGTACTTGCAACATTCATCTACTACCAGAAAGCTGGTCTTTCCCCTATTGCGTTGACTAAAGTCAAAGAAGGAAAACAAATGTGCATTTTGAATGTATCTGATCTTTTACTGAAACAATGAATTAAGGTACTGTCATGTTTGTTTTCTACTGTCTTTCCCCAAAGACAGAGCACAGAGATAAAAACAACATCAAAACTCTTTTGTATTTCCTTCAAAACACAAAAGTTTCTTTTTAAAAAACCTTTCATGCACCACATCATTACTAGGTTTGGATTAATAAAATCTATTTTAATACCACATTTTTTGAAGTAGGACTTTTACTACAGATATCATTCTATCCTTTTCTTTTATATCTCCAATTCTCTAAGGAGTATCTCTATCCTGTTACTATCTCCAAATGATTAAAAAGTTCAAATTTGTAAGTAGTGACCCACATGGTAGTCAGCAAACAGTTGCTAAGACAGAAACCTGGGTGGGTATTTGTTGCCATCTCATTTCTGCTGTAAGAATGTCCAGTTCTAGAAGGGTGGTTTACTTTGATTTATCTCTTTCTTCATACCAAAAAAACACAAAAATAGAAACAGCATCCCCCACCCATACACACACACGATTTTGAAGAGGCTTCATTTGATCCAATGAGGAAAAAATAACTTTCTGGAATCTCAAGTTTCACAGTGAAGAGTTTCTCTCAATTTTATTTAATGCGTTATCTTTAAAAAAAATCTAATACACCACCTTTGTTATAGGAAAGCAATATACCTGCTTATTTCCTACAAATATTGCATATAACTAGAGGACTAATAATTCTATGTATTGCCCAAACAATAACTTTTAAGTTGTTCTGAAAAATAAAACAAATAAAAACTTTCAACAGAATGTAGAAAATAGAAATGACAAAGGGAAGACAGAAGTGGCCTTCGAAAGCCTGAAAAAATATAGGTGCCTGCACTCTCATGAAGTTTTTTGCTGTAACGATTTTAAAATTAAGAGCCTACTTTTGTATCCTCATTGCGTGAAAAGTCTGGGCCATCTTTACGGTTTTTCATGGCAACCCAGTGTGTGGATGTGAGAAACTTCATGGATTTAGATTGGAACAGACAGTCTGAGATGAGGCAGTCACTCCCACATCACTGACCCACAAAGATTTCAAATACTTTTTCTTACAAGCTTCTCTTTCCTAACTCATGAATCCTATTCCCCACTTAAGGCAAGTCCTGCAAGTGCTGCTGCTTGGGTCTGCAGGGTACGGAGAAGGTGGGGGGATCTGCACTGTCACCGTGTGCTGCTGGAGCTGCATGCCTTGCAGCTCTGTCCCGGGTTTGGCTCAGATAGAGTTAATTTTCTTTCTAGTAGCTGGTATAGTGTTGTGTTTTGGGTTCAGTATGAGAAGAATGTTGATAACACACTGATGTTTTCAGTTGTTGCTAAGTAGTGTTTACACTAAAGTCAAGGATTTTTCACCTTCTCATGCCCAGCCAGCAAGAAGGCTGGAGGGGCACAAGAAGTTGGGAAGGGACACAGCCAGGGCAGCTGACCCAAGCTGGCCAAAGTGGTATTCCATACCATGTGACATCATGTCTAGTATATAAACTGGGGGGAGATGGCCTGGCTGGGGAGATTTCTCGGGAACTAACTGGGCATCGGTCAGCAAGTGGTGAGCAATTGCATTCTGTATCACTCGTTTTGTATATTCCAATCCTTTTATTAGTATTATTGCCATTTTTTAATTATTATTATCATTATTATTTTCTTCCTTTCTGTCCTATCAAAGTGTCTTTATCTCAACCCACGAGTTTTACTTTTTTTCAATTCTCTCCCCTATCCCACTGGGTGGGGGGAAGTGAGTGAGCAGCTGCCTGGTGCTTAGCTGCCGGCTGGGGTCAAACTATTGACAAGCTCCTCGCCCATTAATAACATTAAGAGCCCAAATGTCCCACTGAGTTCAGCCCACTTACAGACCCTGCCACTCCTCACATGGGAATGCACAAGAAATTGCATAAAAAGTTTGAGCTGTCTCTAATTTAAGAAGCTGATGAAAAAATATTAAATCAGACTCCATCTCAAATGAGCTGTTGCTTACAGGCAACAATTCAAGCAGGTAATGCAGCTGTTATATAGTCCCTCCAAGTTTTCCCACTGCTAAGAGAAAATTTTACCACCTGGAGAGCTGCTTACTTGGTAGAAAAATCTCTGGACCTTGATAAATTACTAAATGTTAAATGGAAAAACCCCAGCAACAACTCAAAATCAAACATACATATTGCTAAGTTAATTGGTCTAATTATGAAACTCCCTCATTACAGTTTCTCAAGCCCACCTGTTTCCCATTCAGTGTCGTAATTGTGGACATTTCAGCTTCTGTACCTCCATTTTCAGCCCTTATTTAAAGGGTACATTTTGCAGGGTGGAAAACGCTACTTTCCTCCTTCCTCCTTTCACAGAAGTTGCAGTAAGAAAAATAGAAAGCATATAGCATGCTTATAGTTCGTATTTATTTCTTGTATTGTAAGTGTGGTAACCCTCTGAAATGAAACAATTCTGTCACAAGGGGTCATGTTTCATGGTCAGAGAAAATAAAGGATTCAAACAAGCTAACAATATATCTCAATTCATGTTATGCACAGATGCTGCGGAAAAGTCAAACCCACATGCAACATTCAGAGAAGAAAGTTTCTTAATCCTTCAAATGCAGACCTAGTAAACAAATAGCATGCATTGATAAACAAAAACAATTTTCAGAAAAAATTACATGATATAACTATCTGTCAGCAATTGTACAAAAAAGGAAAGTAGATATCTTGGAATTGGTAAGCACTCCCCCACAAAACAGCTAACTGTAATTTCAAATGAGGCCACAGGTGCTAGTTACCTAAATGCCTTCCTGTGTGGCAGCTGTTTGTTGATTGGTTTTGGTGGACAGTTCTTCACATCAAGGAGCCCCTCACAATTATCACCTTTGTTGGTGGTCTTGGCATAAGCCAAGAACTGAATGGCCATCTATGCTCCCTCTGATGTGTAGCATGTTGATGAGGTTTGCTCACACTGTACTTTTTCAGTGGTTCAATAGTTGATTTTAATTCCCACGCTCTACTATCCAGCAATCCTATGTTCCCTTGAAAATATATATTATCTACTCTTGTCCGCCTCAATTAATCACTGTGGCTTTAGATAGCATCCCAGTCCTTGAAACTGAAAATGGGAGGTCAGCATCCACAAATCTCAATTCTTACCTCAGAAGTAAGTCAGACTTTTTTATAAAAGACAATGTGGAATGGTCAGCCCAGCTAAATAAGAGATATGAAGATACTCAAGAGAAAGCAACAATGAATCATCCGTAAACGAAAGTGTCATGACCACACAGCCTACATAGTGTTTTCCTAAACTGAGATGCTGTAACATACAATGCAAACAAACACTTACAGATAAGGAAGGGAGGAGAGAAAGTTAAAAAAGCTGAAGCCTTCCCATTGTCTTAGTTCAGGAATGGAACAGAAAGAATATTGTAGCTCAATCTAGGGACACAAATCTGTATAAAGGCTGACTGATCCCTCTTCCATATTACTGTTAACATCACTTTAAAAACTATAGTTTTGCTTTCCTAATTGGTAGCATTTAATCCGTTTCCTACACACAGTAATAAAATACTGCATACACACACGCATGTTATGCATACATGCACACATATATATTATGGAGTAGCATATGAAGAATAGTGCTCAAATGTCCAACCAACAACAACAGGGGGTAAAGCAAAAAAGTTTAGCCATGTTCAAATACAAATAAATTCACTTTAAAATAGCATCTTGGGAAAACAAAGAAGTCTGTGAATCAGTAAAAAAAGTATTAATGAAATGGAAAATTACTAGAAGGATGAATTCCTGTATTCAGTGTGTGGGATCCCAATTTAGTGGCAGTAATGCCCTGGAAAATACAAAGCTAACCACTTTTAAAAGGCAAAGAAGTATTTTTTAAGAGAACACAAACAGACCAGAGGGCATGACTCAGATTCCCTGCTTGGCCACAGCTAGGCTTTCCTTTATGCTCACTGAATCCTTCTTCTTATCTTGCCACAATCAGTCCTTTTCCCCTCCTCTGTTTTCATCCATTCACTAGGCAACTTTTGCCTCTTTTTGCCTTTATTTTAGGCTGCTTTTAACACATCTCTTCAATCATAATCCCAGATTAAAAAGTGAACTGGTATCCTTGCTTATTTGGTGAAATTTTGTTGTACTCGTCCCACCTACCAGTAGCTGAGAGCATTTTAATGAGGCCTGAAATTTCTTGACTGGCTTTATGGCACTACTGTAACTAGAGAGAGATGAAAGACTTTGCAGATTTACCACTTCTACTTGCAAGTGGGGAACTCTCCCCACCAATTTATCTCCCTGCCAGAACTGGTCATGAATTTTCCACCAGACAGTTTCCCCACCAGACCATACAGAGCTGTCACAACTGAGCTGAGGTACTTCAGTTGTCAAAATGAAATACAGTGGTGGGCTGTTCCTGACAGTTTTCCTCTCTAGTCCTTTGACGTTATGTCTATCCAGCCTCTGAGGAATTTCATTTCTTAGTCTCCTAAAAATTCCCCTGCTCAGCTGACAGCAATAGTGGAAGTCGTCAGCTCCCGGGCTCCAAGCCTTGTAGGGCAGCTGGCAGAGGTGAGCTTCCCAAGTCTCCCAGCAGCCTCACTGGGGAAGCCATGAGCAGGGAACCACTTCATTTTCATGAAATTATTTCCTCTTCTCTGTCATGCTTTCCCCTTTCTTCACAGATTCTAAACCATGGGGATTAGTGGGTTTGTTTTTTTTTCTTTAAAAAAAACCATGCTGAGTAGCCCAGCGGCAATCCATCCATGAGAAAGAACAGAGAAGCTCAGATGGAGGAGAGAAAAACTTTCCATATTGCACAACTTTGTATGACACCTATTTACAGCTAGAAAGAAAGTGGTATCTATTTCCCTAATACCCACCCCCTCGCCCCCCTCATTTCAACAGCCATGTCTTAAATCCATGAAGTTGCTTTACTTCCACACATCTTTTAGCAAATCTGGAGGGCTGTCTCATAATTACTAGAGGTTAAAATAGCAGGGCTAGCAATAGAGATAACAAACTAAATCTCATTTGAGAAATCTCTGTACTCCTTCTGTCATGCAGAATCAACTTTATCAGTCATTAACTTTGTAACCTAAGCTACTTACCACACCTGTGGGCTTTCAAATGGAACCAAAGGAGTTAGTTTTGACCTTTAAATGACTGGAAAAAGGGTACTTGAGAGACATTTTCTCTGTTGTGGGATTGTGCTGCAGAGAAATTTGTGCTAGAGCTCTGTCAATTTAGTAAAGTGGGACCTCCTAGAAAGGCATTCACTGTCAAAGCCCTTGACTCTGAAACTGAACGCCCCTTTAGCTTCCCACGCTGGATTTATTGACTCGCCTGTAATGATACTGGGTTGCCTTCCCTACTAGAAAACTGAAGGAAGCCTTTGGACATTAAAATAGGGGCTGATATTTTGACTGGCTTAATGAAGACTATTGCTTTGTGATTCTTATAGGCAGTTGATTCCACTTTAATGAATCTCTGTAACACCAAAATAAAGCACAGCAACATTTAATATTATTCTTTCAGACTCCACAAGCAGAAAATATTTATATACAATTAGAATAAAATTTTTTAACTTGATGAAATAATTTCTTTGATTTGGAATATGGTATGATACGAGAAACAAGTCCAAAGCTACATGTTTTAAAGGAACTGAAGTAAGTCCCGTTGCAAGTTTGGATTTTGGGTCTAAAGTGAGATGAAGTGAGTCATTAAAGAAACAGTAGCAAAAGTTCCTGTTGATGAGGCAGACTATCAAATGATGTGTGAACTAGCAAACTACTCGCTAGATGCTAAGACAAATATTGGTATCTGTCCCCCAGGTCCCTAAAAAGTAAATGCCAGAACAAAGCTGCTTAAAGAGCCAATTGCATGTCACTCATTACTTGCAAGTAAATTCTCTATCTCCCCAGCACTGAGACCCAGGCAGGAGCTAAAGGTGTAAACAGAAAGCAGTAACTCAAGCCAGATGAACACAAAAATGCGTATCCTTCTAGCCAAGCTACTGGGAGCTAAGCTAAACTCATCCCTCTCAAAAGTTAGCGTTACGTTCTTTCTCCCTGCTTCCTGATGCAACAGGCCCTTAATCTGTCAACCAATTTGACAATACGTTTCACCTTGGGATGAGACAGCCTTTGATTCCTACAGGTCAGTTTCAAATTAACTACCTGAAAACACAAAATATAATTTGGGATAAGGAGGCTCCTCAAATATTTGTCATTTTAAGCTTTACTACTTTCATGATGGTCTGCCTTTGTATATCCACACTGACGTTTCTCAAGTAATGTTTTTAGGGACACAGTTTAGTGGTAGACTTGGCAGTGTTAGCTTTATGGTTAGACTTGATGATCTTAAAGGTCTTTTCCAACCTAAATGATTCTATTCTAAGTGATTTTAGGTGCAGGTTTCAATTTGACAGCTGAAAAATTTTCTACTTATCATCTTAAAATTCCTCACTGGAAAGCAGAACAATGGTACCTTGTTGAAGGCCGTGACAAGTGGACATAATGATGTAACTGATTACTATTTCACAACAATATCCAAACTATATTTTGTCACCTTACAAAGGATTAAATTGAAAAATAATTAAAATAACATGCAAAACAAAAAAAAATGTATCTCTAAGAAACTTTTGCATCCTTAAATCTGTTTCTTGCTTGAGTGATATGTTTATAGCTCTCAGATTCTCCTCTAAAGATACCACTAAAATATTTTATGTAACTCTCCATATAGCTGCAAACACCGGTAACTTCATTCTGTTAGCTTTAACAAATCAACCAAAAAAAATGTAACAGTGAAGCTAATCACTTCAGTTACGTTTAAAATTATTTGTCTTCCCCAAATTGATCCAATAAAATACACAGGGAAATGTCTATGTCTTAAATTACTAGAAGCATTTCAAAGATCTTTTGACACTTCAATATCCAATACAAGTTTACAGTCAGAAAAGTCTACCATGAAATCTAATAAACCCTTATGGATTATTCTGAAAAAGATCAAGGAACTGGAAGATTATGGCTACTTCCCTACAAATGGATAAATCAGAAGGTCTTTCTTTTGTAGTGTTTTCATTATGCAAGTATGTATCAAAAAAAAGACATCATAGTCTTCTTTCCATTCCTTTTGTTTTACTTTGGCTGCATCCCAGGTAAAGTGTGGTTGAAAAAAATGCATTGCCTTTATTATCCACTGCCACTGAAACTTTACTTAAAGCAGCACTGATAATGCTTACATTCATTACAGCTGGATATTCTGTTGAAATACAGTTAGTGCTTGGCTGAAATTCAATTGTTTCCTATTTTACTTATGCATTACTATTAAAAAAAACCCCAAACCTTACAGATTATTCAGTCATTCATAATATACTTTACTACACCATTCTATGGTGTTCCGACAGTGGCTCCAATTCCGTCTCACAGAAAGCCAGACAGATAAAATTCATAAGGAACAGTTAAGTCACGAACCAAAAGAAACTTTGAAGTCAGTTTGAAACTATAGCTTTAAGAAGATCTCTGCTTAATACTTTCATCTGCAACTGAGCCAAAAACTTCAATTACAATTTTTGACCAGATCAAACCGAGTTTTAAAAGTTCCAATTTTTTTCTTCTCATCCTAACCTGCTTTTCCAAGTAAAGGCTTAGCCCTTCCTAATATGTTCCAGTTGATATGAAATTAAATGTGAAAAATGAAAGCAAAGGCAGTGAGGGCCTATATTCACAAAAATAGAGAAAGATGATTTATAGTATCTCCAGGACTGGAGAAATTAAACTGGAAAAATTAAAACCAGAGACAGTTCTTGAACATGCAGTTCAAATATCATCTGCAAATACCACCTCCTGCTCTTTTTTCCTTCTCACCCCCCAAGAAGAAATATTACTTTTGCTCATCTTAACATGCATCTCACATCTCTCTCTCCCTCTCAGAATGAGAAATCTCTGGATTTACTACTTGCTCTGCACTGTATTCCTCATTCCCAAAGCGGACACTGAGAGAACGACTTGGTGAGAAAGTTGTATGGTTGCCTGTTTATGATGGTCAAAGTTTGTGAAATAACGTGTATTATATGAGATGCATGTTTAGTGACAAACCGTCTCTAGTTTCCCCTAAAATAATAAGAAATCAAAGACAACCACAGCTTCCAGACTTTTAAGCTTGTTTTAGCTTGTTTTATCAATAGCTTTCAGCAATCTTTGCATTCCTCTATATTAAAGTTGCTTGTAAATGTCCCTAAAGGTACATCTACACTGAACATAAAAGATGTCTAGAAGTGACACTGAGGACTGAACCATCCCCGATCATCCACACTGCTTGTTACTTTGATCCCAGACTCTCTTTTGGAGTGAACAAACCAGCTCTTCCCAAAGTAAAACCTCTGTCCATTTTTGCAGATAATTTACTTCCAGGTCTGCTCTCAAGACACAGTATAGATGACATTACACGCAACTGCCTCCCATCATCCAAAACAGTCTCTCAACACTATCTTGGCATATTTTGCTTCCTCAAAATATGCCTTTCCTTCCATTCACATTCATATTACAAAATAACAAGTTGGTTGGTGCAAAAGATCCCTGATATTTTATGCAGTTTGAACTTAACCAAGAAAAAACAGTTATATCTATGGACTCAGACACTGTGAAAGGTGGAGGACACCCAAAGCAAAGTGCCTTGTAATGTGGGCATGGCCAGTGTGCCCCAGACAAAACTAGTTTGAACCATTATACATGTAGCCCTGTTTGTGCCATTGGCCTCAGGGCCTGGGATTGCTCCTTGTCTTTTTTATGTTGCAGTGCAGACCTTCTGTGGAGGGTTATCCAAGAGCACAAACTAGTTGAAGCAAATACTCAAACTAAGCCACCCTACAATTACTGGCTTACTTCAAAGTTCATGCCAAAACTGTTTGCCAGTTCTGTTGACTCTTCACCAGCTGAGGGTTCATTTTCCATGGAGTATCCTTAGCTGGTGGGATCAAGCAATTATATTATCCACCCAAACGGCTTGATTGGAGTGGACCCTTTTTTCTCCCTTGTTCACTTAGTGTCCTTCCTGTGAAGGCTAGGTCAAAAGAGGGTTAGGTCACACACTGCCAGTGAGGGTGAAAAATTCTCCCAGACTTCACAGATTAAACCAAACCAATTTTCTATATATTAATTTCTCGTCATGGAAGACACCACACAGCATATACACATGCATAGCTGTGAGAACACTGCATTAGTATCAAGCTGGGCCTAGCTATTTTTTCAGATAGATTGTGTGAAAAAGGCACTGACCTTTGCACTGTGTAGTCACCCTTCCAGCACTGGCGAGAGCAATATAGAAGTGTTCTTCCATTTCTAGTTTCAGATGGTCATCTTGTCTTCCGCTGAGAATTAAGTTGTATTTCTGGAAGTGCTTAGTGGTATTTATTAATTCTTCATTTTAAAATTAAATATATTCCCAGCTAGCAATCTACAAACTGCTCTAATGACTTTTAGTTAAGTAAAACTGTAACTATTTTGTTTGGGTTTTTTTTTTTCCAGCTATCATGATTATATGCATTTTGGAATACAGCTGAAAAGATCTTTTTCAGGCTCTATTCTTTACATTGTCAACTTTATTTGATACCAGCCATTTGTGACTAATTAGTAGTCCTCACATCAGGTAACTAAATTTAACATTGGAAATCCACTGATTGCAAGTGCCCATAAATTCATCAATGACATGTTACCATAGCATTATCTTTCAGCACAGACATAAGGGAAGGATAAACTTCAGTAGATTTAAACAGTTCTTCTTAAGACTGCAGTAATAGTTTAATGACAGAGAGATTTTAGAAGGAAAAAGGTGTGGAAAATGAAATAAAGCTGTCCTTAAAGACTGAAAGCTCACAGAATTCTGAAGAAGAGTTCAGCAATTGTCAATACCAACAGAATTTAATGGAGTAGATACAAAGCAAAAGACAAAATCAATACCTAGGTGTTTGTGCTTCATTTCTTTGTAGTTGTCAAACCTTTGAAGTTGTGAAATAATGATTTATAGACTGAGAATAGATGTCTCCTTTGACATTTCCTTAATGCCATGTCAAGAATCCAGCTCCTCACATGCAAAAAAAAAAAGTTCATATGATATGGAAAAGACACTCAGCCTCAGAACCATATGATGTGAAATTTACCCCGCCAAGTTCTTCATATTGTCTTTATACAATGCAAACAAAATAATTTAAAAAAAACCCAACCTCTTAATTTCTAAACCTCTGTTGAGAAAACAAAGCTTTCTCCCTTTCTCCACGTATAAATATCTTTGAGACTGTCATAGTTTAACCCCAGCCAGCAACTAAGCACCACGCAGCTGCTCACTCACTCCCCCCCACCCAGTGGGATGGGGAGAAAATTGGAAAAAGAAGTAAATAAGGTTGAGATAACAACAGTTCAATAGAACAGAAAAAGAGAAACTAATAATGATGGTAACACTAAAACAATGACAATAGTAATAATAAAAGAAATGGAGTATGCAAGCGATGCACAATGCAATTGCTCACCACCCACCGACCGAGGCCCAGTTAGTTCCCGAGCAGTGATCCCCCCCAGGCCAACTCCCCCCAGTTTATATACTGGGCATGATGTCACATGGTATGGAATACCCTGTTGGCCAGTTCAGGTCAGCTGCCCTGGCTGTGTCCCCTCCCAACTACTTCTGCCCCTCCAGTCTTCTTGCTGGCTGCGCACGAGAAGGTGAAAAATCCTTGACTTTAGTGTAAACACTACTTAGCAACAACTGAAAACATCAGTGTGGTATCAACATTCTTCTCATACCTAGCTCAAAAACATAGCACTATACCAGCTACTAGGAATTCAATTAACTCTATCTCAACTGAAACCAGGACAGAGACAGAGACTTTAGCATGCATGTACAGAATAGGAGAATCACTTTGGAGGCTTAAATAGTTCTAAGACAGAGAGAAGATCACTCTTTAGGGATTCTCTGTTGAAGTGTTTCTCCAAAGCATGTCTCTCTCAACCCTGTGAGTGTATACTAGCTCTTCAGTCAGTTAAAAATACAGTAATCTTTTACAAATCTCACACAAATCCACAGTCCCTCCATGAGAACCTAGAGCATTCAAAACTATGGGAGAGAGACGCTGTCCCCTCCCCACTAAGTGCCTGCTCCTCTTCCACTGAAGTTGGTACAAGCTGTTTCCCCATCTCCTGCGGGACTGGGATGTGGCATAGGCAAAAGGCTAACAAGTTTTGCTTCACAAGGGAGCTACTGCCTCCTGAGCCAGCAGCTCTGTGCTGTGGAGCTAGGCCAAGTCAACCCAATGCTGTCACGACTGTTGAGAGACCTGCGTAAAACGGGAAGTCAGGGCGGAATAAACCAGAATGTAAATTAACTCTACTTTGCTATGTCCCAGGTGAGCAGCTCTATGGCTGATTCATGATCCTTGCCTGATTAAGTTGCAGCAACTGAAGAGGTTACTGCTCCCCCCTCCCCCCCCAGTTTGGCAGTTAAAATAAACTAACAGTTTGCAGGACTTAATTTCCTCAGTTGCTGCAGCTAAATCCTGCAGGGATTGTGAATCAGACCGCTCAGGTACCATGGCTCATTGTCTCACTTATTAAAATAAACTGAAATGTCCTTTGCTTTATGTTAATACTACTGTGGCTCTGGAGTAGAAATGTCACCGTTTAATCGTCCCCAGTCCTGGGGCAGAATCTTTCAGCAGAGGACAGGGAGGATGGACTCTGGCCGGATCCTTTTCAACTGCCCAGCAGGAATTGGCAGAGCTTGTCACTCAGAGCTCTTATTCTGACCCAGAATAGCCTTGTCTAGTTTGGGTTTATCTACTTTTTAAATGTAGCATAGGTGTCGGACTTTAAATTCACATCATAATTTATTCTGTATTCATCCCGTTATGCAGAGATACATGAGAAAGTAACATGAATAATTTCAAATTTACATTAGAGTAAAAAACTTAATATTTAAATCTCGCAAATACCACTGTTTCTATTAGCAATTTTTTTGAAAAATGTCCTTTTATATAGGCATCGTGCAAGACTATCAAAGTAAAGGAACTGAAATGATCAATAAGATTAAACTCTGAACCATCCTGCAGAGTGGAACAAGGTTAAAACCAGTCCCCTCCTTCCTTTAAAAAGAGAAGGAGGCAGAGTAAAGCAAAGCAGCAAAACCTTCTTTCCAGCTGGCAGAATCTTGTAACTCTGACAGCAATTTTATTCCTTCACATATTTCTGGAATACTGAGGAGGACAGACTAGGCACGTTAATTTCCTTTCAAGGTCACCCGTTTATTGATCTGAAGCTAAAGCAAAAGCTCAGACTTCCAGAGTATTCTTGTACTCTGATTAATTGGGTATTTTAGAAATTTAATTGATTTTAATTTAGACAAAAAAGGCAGAATTTTGGAAGATGAAAATCTTGTTGGGAAACCAATCTCTTCATACTGGAACTGATTAGTGTAGCCTGTGGTTTGTGCTCTCACTATTAGATCTCCATGACCAGTTAGGGAAGCGTGAGACTTCATTACAGGCACGCTGCAAAGGGGTTATCAGAGACGGTCACAAAAATTTTGTCATAATCATGCCTATGCTTTCCGCAGCCTGCTTGAGCTGGGATTTCCTAAAACTCTATTACAGGGTTCTGACAGAGGTATTGAAAACAGAATTGGCATAATTGAAATTCAATGTGGGGCTGATTTTGTATTTTGGATGCTTGAATTTCATTAGGACTATTCATTTTTCCATGACAACACATAATTAAAACAAACACTTCTAGACTTTGCTGCATTGAAGGTTTGGGGTTTTTTTTCTGCTACTGAAGTCTCATTTTGCTTTTAGGAAATTTTGTAGAAATACAAACTGATGGGAAGGAGACTCCAGAGAATATTTTGTCCTCCAGTAACATGTCTGGATTAAGTGACTTGCTGAGTAATACCCTGTTAACAACTTTCAGGTTTTAAACAAAAGTAGGAGGGTGTTTAGTTTGCATGCTGCTTGCTTTAAGAAGGTAGTGTATAATCAAAACAAGATCTCCCACAGGAGAGATTCTTTAGTAGCTAAGGAAGGCAAGCAGGCATTACCCCAGACATTTCATATAGAGGGTATGACAAGAGGAAGAACAAAGTAACAATTCAATACCTCTTATTCTTGCGGTAGCTGTAGAAGTGCTACAAGGAATAGCAGTCAGATTAGAAACCACTGCTGCTGAGGCAAAGGACAGAGGTAGCTGGTACAGGATACGACAGTTTGTTACAAGGCATATCCTCATCCCATGCCACCCACTGTTAGATGAAGCTTGGAAATATCCCAGTTTCTCAGCTGGTAAGGACAGGTCTCTATTTTGTCTCACAGTAAACATACCTAATTTTTGCTCCTAGGAAAGCTTTGATCATTGAAGCACTTTTGCAATTTTATGACTGTAGCTTCCAGAAAACACACCAATACAAATGATAATGTATATGCAACGACCTCCTGCTTCAAAGACAAGAACAGCCAGTTCGGGGTCACAAATGGATAATTACATTTCCGGACTTTCTTATTTCATGCTTTATCATCAGGACCTTGTTTGCCAGTGCCAGTTTTAGGTGCCAGTCAACAGAGAACATCAAGATTATCTGATGATTCACTTGACCATTTAACTAATCCAGCTCCATTAATGACAATTACAGTCCTGCATCAAGTTAGCTCTCAAGGGAGCCCATGTTCAGGGAGTAAAGGAATATAATTACACCAAAACTGTTACACACGAGACATGAAAAGTTCCACATTTTGGAAGTGCATGGAAAGAAGTGCTAGTGCAGCTTCTACTTTCTTGCAGAAAGGAAGCAACCTTATGAATCCCTTGTTAGGCTGTCAAACACCAAAAGTAAGGGAAGGACTTAAGAGTCCTAAACTGATCTACAAAATGCTTGTTCATTAAAGTCATTAACTCAAATAAAATAAAATTGAAACACAGCAAGCTAGCTGATCTCTTGCTTTCATCGTTAGCTAGTAGCCAGTTAATTACAGTGAATTAATTGCGTATTTAATTTTTTTTGCTGAATCTATTGACAATTTGCATTTGGTGCAAATATTCAAGTTTTGTAGAAGCAGAAGCAGCTATGCTTTATTTTTATCTTATACCATTTGCAAAGTGAGTAACTGCATAATGTACTGTGGCTGTATTATATAGAAAAACAGCAACAAAAGCAACTCTGGCATAACGTCAGTGACAAACTTTAATCTGTGACAAAACTATGTTTTAACTTACACATTATAAGCTATCCTTTTGTAATGTCCTAAGTAAAATTATTTATACGAGCATTTAAAAAGAGAGGCATCTGTAATGATAGGTAATTTGCCATTGCATACAAAATCAATGGAGTAGGCCAAAGACTGAACATTATTTCAGATAACTGTGCCTGGGTGTGACTGAGGACACTGAATTGGAAACATTCTCCCATAACTCTCCTCAAAAACAGTGTTTACATATCCCCAAAAGGGAGAAATTTACAAATATGAGAGTTACTGAAAACCCCAGTGGACTCTGATGGAGAAAGTAAGTTAGGTTTCAACAGAATCAGCTAAACAATAGATAAAAAGGGTTTTATCTGCTTTGCTGGCCAAGATTACAGAACTTTTCTATGTACTTGTTTGCAAACATACGGAACCAAAACACAATTATATGACATAATTCAGTTCCACAAACACGCACTGTAATTTGATTCTGGAATGTTAAAGCTTTCCATTTGTTACTATACATGTCTAAGGAAATTGTGTCATTTGAGTATTTTAGAACTTCCAGTGACAGCAACCAACTTTTCACTTGCTCTTTTTGCACCAGCTTTTCATGGGGTACAAATTTTACCACCACTACTATTTGTTTCTTCCTCCTCTAACTTCCTGAGCTATGACTCTCTGCTAGCGCCAGTGCATCCTTAGTTCTCCTCCTGTCTTGCAGTTGCTCTTGCGACATGCTGTTGAGCAACGAGCCCCTCCGTTTCCCCTGCCTGCCTGCTCGCCAGGCTGCTGATGCTGTCCCTGGTTCCCTTCCTTATCCAGCCATAACAGTCTCTTGGCTGTGATGGATTTGACTACTACCTTCAGACAAATCATTCCCAAATGCACCTCACCAACTCTACACAATCTGATATCTCCAGCTGCCAAGCAGAAAATGTGCATTTGATGATGGCTTAAACTATAACATTAGTCTGCCTCTGAAGTAAAATAGGGAATATTAACAGTCTTTCTATTTTATTTTAATGTTGTGCCTGTGTTCAAAAGTCTCACTAAGCAGTGCTGCACTTTTCCTTCGAGAAGGATGCCTGTGCAATGCTTTTTCCTAAGTGTGTAGCAAAAATACACATGAATTACCTTTAGTTGTGAGATTATCTGCAGGAAGTTCTTTGTACACTGTAAGTTCAGAAAATAATCTATATTTCATTTTGGCAGATATGTATTCCACCTGACAAAAAGAATGACATATAAATGCATTGTTTGTCTACGTTATTTTTAGGTTTTTCTGTCACCTCCATATAGCATTACAGACCCATACTCCGCTTAGGGAAAAAATTTTGGTGATGTATTAAGTGAAGACATCTCTAAATGTTAAGAGAGTACACAATATGATTACAAGTTTGAAGAGTGAAATAGACGCTCTGTAGTACAATAAGGTGAGTAGCTGACAACTCTAAGGAGACAGTTTTCTTTATTCAGTGCAAGTATACAGCCAGTGTAACATAAAAACAAAGCTACTTGGCAGAGAGAGGGATACGTCCTTAAAAAAAAAAGTTTCATTTACCTTATTCTTAAGATACTAGTACTATAAATATTATTACTATTATTAAGTGGGTGAATCCCATGCTTGAGCATATTTGACAAAATTAAAAGAAAGAGACTTAAATTCATTTGCATTCAGAGTTTCAAACTATCTGCAATCCACTCGTTTGTCACTTCCGTGTTAACTAGTCTCCTACCCCCTCAAATCCAGTTCCAAAAGCTCATTTTACATTCCTGCTACATGCTAATTATCTGTTGAACACTGTCTTTATGACCAGCAGGTGATAAAGTGCAATCACATTCATCCAGAAGCAATAAATATCTTCTTTTTTTCTTCGTACACTAGATAAAACAACTTTCCTACAGTGGATGTTTAATTTTAGGGTAATTTTAATCTATTCTGTTTCAGCTTCTTTATCACCTTAATGCCTCGGGTCTGTGTTGGGAAGAAATCCTCCACCTCTAGCCACAGACTACTTCTCTGAGAAGTTTCCTGAAGCTACAATTTCTGCACCAAAGTAGTATAATATGTTTATTTCCAATTCATTGGACTAATTTTAAAAAGAAAAGAAAACGGATCAGCAAAAACAGTGTGTCAAAACGTGATTATTTTTGAATCATAAAACTTAAATAAATTTCCCTGAATTATCTATAATAACATTATACATTATCTTGTCTGCAGCAGACTTCATGGAGAAGCTTTTTCCAAAATCTGCTAGGTACTTTTTGAAATAAATACTTAATTTTTTTAATTAGGCTTCTCTGGAAGTCTGTCTATGTTTGAACTGATGCATAGCTCTGTGAGCTCTCAAGTCCAAGTGTGTTAAAGGTTGGGAATCACTTCCTTTCTATCTCTAATGACAAGAAACTTTTAAATTATGAGAACAACAACAAAAAAACGTATCTTATTCGCTAAGAAATTCTTTCACGTCCCTGTTTAGATGTCAGTCTGATTTAGAAGATATGAAAGTCATGCAGATCATGCTGGAGAAGAGGCAGACTAAAAATTAAATGATGGCTTCAATATTCAGTATGTTCCAATTACAATATTTTCAAATGAAAAATATGAATTCAAATTTCAGGTTTATCAAAGAAACTCTATGAGTTCATTAAAAAACCAATTTCTTTACCCCTCTATCTTCAACACTGTCTGATACAATTTACAGTTTTGATGACAAAACCAGTACATAATAGAAAGGCATTGCTGTAACTTTTTTTTATTAATAACAAATATTGGTGGAGAATACAGGCAGTATGAATGAAACTAAACTCACATGTATTAAAACTTCTAGAAAACAGGAATGCCTGAACACAAGAAGAAAGTATTGTTTGCAGCGCATACATAGCTGAAAAAAAACTTAATTTTGCTAATTTTACCTGCCTCTGTGCCTCATGAATTAAAACTTGCATCACATAGTTAGATCACCAAAGAAAACATGTAAAATCTCTAGTATCTTCACATCTTTAAATAAAGTAATTGGGAAATAATTTATTTCCAAAATGGGGAAATGTGTGTGTTGAAATTATGTAAATCTGAATGCGTAGGGATTTTTACGTGGCAGTTTTGAATGAAGCAGTTTAATATACATAGTCACCAGAAAAGCACAGCATGCATATCATAATAGCTATAATTTGCATTGGTATTACTTAAAGGTGCACTAAGAGAGGTGACAAAAATGAGTCCAAACTTGCCACTTTCCTCTCAATTCAATCTCATTGTAAAATAAATAAAATTACAATAAAAAGAGATGAACTTCTTCTGTGTTCTCAAGTGTAAAAGGCAAAACACAGAGTGGCCTTTCAAGCAGTACTGAATTGCCCTGACAATCCAGAGATTCATATACTTCCTAAGCATGCAAAGGAAGTGCAGCCAATCCAAATCCCCCATACTCTTCCCATGGAGTGATCCTTTGAGCTAAAATTCACAGCTGATCATAAATACACAGCCTACTGTAAAATAAATCAGCCAGGATGAGAGAGAATTAAGAGACAGAAAAAACATGAAAGAATGAGAACAAGAAAATGAGAGAAAGAAAGAGAGAAAGAGGAAGGAGGGAAATAAGGATGGAAGGAAGAAAAGGAAGGAGAGAACGATATGAGAGAAACAAGGGAAAGAAAGAAAGGAGGGGGAGAGGAGAGTGAAAAGAAATAAGGAAAGAAAGGAGAAAAGAAAGAAAGGGAGAAAGAGAATAATGAAGAACAGAGGAAAGGGAGAGAAAGAAGAAAGTAGGGAAGAAAGAGAAAGATTGAGAGAGAAAAAGAGTACAAAGAGAAGTGGAAAATATCTTATGTATCCACAAGAATCTTATGACTACATTAGAACTAATGGAAGCTTGCCAAGATTGTCACAAAATTAGTAATGTTATCTTCTTCCCAGTAGTGGTGGCCACCACAAGTAAAAGGTGAGGAGAACTGGAAGCCTTCCCAGAATTTAATTTTCTCAGGAAAGCACTCAGCAGATAATTCTATTAAATTCTAAAATGTTGGATAAGAAAAATATAATCCCAAGTTTAAATTGCATGTCTGCATAGACTGTGCAAGGTTGTATTTTTTTTTTTTTTTAAATAGGGCAACACAGAAAAATAAAAATGGCTTAAGCATCTGAGAAAAGTCATTAAG
>VYZV01007155.1:5540-17711 GCA_013401275.1 Pandion haliaetus | reverse complement strand
AGTTAGGCTGCTTAAAATCTACAGTTGCCAGTCAATTCATGGTACACTGTACTTATGTGTAAGGAATCGGAGAATTAAATTCCAATTTGTTGTTCACTTGGAGTGCCTAACTCCTATGTTGTTAAAAATATATTACCTCTGCTTGATGAAATAAATCTTGAGTAGTTTTCAGAAGTCCTTCTCCTCTGTGGGAAATAATGAAAGCAGAATATATGCCATGTATAGACTGCAGATTATTTTGCCTGCAATTTGCACAATTTATAGGATTTCTTTCTCTCTCACAACCATTCACACCACTGAACTGTAAAATACCACTCTTTTAGGAGATACTATGCACAATAATAAATTGCTACAGGAACTGCATTTCAAAATATTATATAAACACCTCGGTGGCTAGAGTGCTATTGGGAAATCAACAATGGTTCAGCTCTCATCAGCTGAACAAGGACAGAAATCCATGTCTGTGGCATACTGAGTATTATTGGACTAGTAGGGAAGAAAAAATCTCAACTCTTAAACCCCCCTACCCCCCCCGAATTCTTCAAATAAGAAAGCTGACATTGCATGGGTAAGTTTCAGAAGAACACCTTTCAGTACAGAAAAGATCAGTAATTCTAATCTAGTTATCTACCTGTGCTTTAATTCTCTTAATTTTAAAAGCATTTATGAACATGCTTCTTAAAATATTTTCTGTAGTCAAGAGATATTTAAGAAGCTGTTCTGCAACAAAACAGATGTTTAGCACTTAAAAAAAACCCTAATTTTATTATTAAACAGCTTAGAAATTTACAAGAATTTATAAAGCATAAGGATGGACATTAAAGCTCCTTTCTGAATGTGTCTCAATTATTATACTCTGAAAATGAAATTGTCTTATTTCTTATAAACACTGTTAATGCTCTTCTTCTCACCAAGACATGCTGCATACAATGTAATTACCTGGTAAATAAATACATGGAGTAGGCCATACTTGACATGCCTTGTCCATGCTGCACGATCTCATTTTCCTGATCCTCCCATTTCTCCGTCTCAGAATCCACATCAGATGTGAGCAGATGCAATTCTAATCCAAGTTTTGCAATTTTCGCCTGTTCCTGTAAATGGTAACCATATTTATGGCACTTGAAAATACATTCTTCAGACAAGATTAAAAAAAAAAAAGAAGTTTTTTTACTAAAATGGTAGCATCTTACCTCAGTATCTAGTTTGACTGGCTTTAATGCTTTCAGATTTGCATTATGCTTCTGTTTCAAACAAAAAATAATATTTTTAAATAAAAGGAATTAGTAGTCATTTTACTAACAAATCATAAGAGGTGGCTCTAAACTCGGAGGCAGGCTTTGCAGGAGAGTTCTCAGTAGAAGCTGCAAACCTGTTCTGATCTGGCTGTCCTCCCAAAATGGCACGTGCAAACAGTGTCTGTGCCTACAGACACCCGAAAGTTTCAAGGGAAAGACCTCTTCCACAGTTCACAGACTCCACTTCCTCATGCAGTACCATCTCTTCCTTCCCCTTGCCCTCTAAATCCTCAGTAATACTTAAGACTAATAAACAGTCTTAATCAAGTACTATTGCACTGATTTTTCCATCAAAGATGATACTGATACAACAGGGACTTAGAAGCTGATTTAGCTAGTAGCAAGCTGATCTAGGGTACAACCTATGTCAATGCTACTGTGATGATGTAGCTCACTATTCTGTGTCACTTTGTTGAAGTAGCTGGAAACAAATACTGACACTTTGATCTTTTTATGGGTTTCCTTCTTTTATTTAAGTCATGAGCTATCTGAAATACCAGTCTGGCTACAAGCCAAATATTGGCTCAGCTTAACTAATAATTAGTGGTACTGATGTGAGTGGACTATGTGGTTAGGCAGAGCTTGCCAACTGTGTAACACATATACAGAGTAATACACGATTTGTTTCCAATCAATTTGCATGTAGAGAGTAGCAGTTCCTGGGTTTAACTTCATGTGCTGGTGCTGTCACTGTGCAAAACCAGCAAAAACTAACAGACATGGCAGCCACAGTCCACGTTCAGAAAGAGCACGGGAGCGCAGAGGAATGGAAAGTACAAAGTTGGTGTCAGAACTTGGAGAGGTGTGAGCCGCTGGATGATAAGACTGCAGGACTGAGATCCTTGTATGAGAATCTGAAAAGAGCTGCTATTCATTAGTGGGAGTACTTGGGCAAATTAAGCTCAATAATGCCTGCAGGGAAAAAAAAAAAAAAAAAAAAAAAAAAAGCACTATTCATTGTGAACAGCATCAGAAATAAGCTCCAGGTGTGGTCTCCATCTCTCACTTCACGAGTTTGAGCAAAAATAAAGCACTACAACTGAAGTCCCTACTGCAACTTTCTGCTCAGTTTAGCTTTCATGCCACTTCTCTTTTCCCATCCCAAAATTTTTAAATATTCTGAATCTTATTAATGTCTACCCAGATCAGAAACCGTAATTCTGCCTGTGCATTAGAAAAGCTGATCTCGTATTGAAAGATTTTTGGGCCCCTCACCACAGGAAAGACATTGAGGCGTTGGAGCGTGTCCAGAGAAGGGCAACGAAGCTGGTGAGGGGCCTGGAGCACAAGTCTGATGAGGAGCAGCTGAGGGAACTGGGGTTGTTTAGCCTGGAGAAAAGGAGGCTGAGGGGAGACCTTATCGCTCTCTACAACTACCTGAAAGGAGGTTGTAGTGAGGTGGGTGCTGGTCTCTTCTGTCAAGTAACTAGTGATAGGATGAGAGGAAATGGCCCCAAGTTGCAGCAGGGGAGGTTTAAATTGGATATAAGGAAAAATTTCTTCACTGAAAGGGTTGTCAGGCATTGGAACAGGCTGCCCAGGGAAGTGGTGGAGTCACCATCCCTGGAGGTATTCAAAAAGCATGTAGACAAGGAACTTCAGGACATGGATTACTGGGCATGGTTGATGGTTGGACTCGATGACCTTAAAGGTCTTTTCCAACCTAAATGATTCTATGATTTAGTAAAAGGTGTAAGAACTGATACTCCTAATTGTCATTTAAGTTTGACCATACTGTGTATTAGAAACACAATTCAAGAAATGCTGGTTTTAAGGCAGAGTCTCAAAAGAAGAAAGGAACACAAAACCAAACTAGATTTGTACATAAACACAAACTTTGGGCTACAAGGTATGGCAAATATTTAAGCTGCTGAATGAAGGGTATTCAAGAAAACCAGCACTCTAGCACATTTAAGTTTTTCTATCCACAAATAACTAAAGAAATGTCAGAATGTTTGTCAGATTTGTAGTTTTCTCCATGCTAGTGTTCACTTACACTGTTTGAATTGGAGAATTGGTAAAAAACAGATAAGCAGTTATTTTGCTTTTAGAACATGATTTGACACCCAATAGTATAGAGAAAAATATACCCGTGCATTAAGTACACACATGAATCATCACTACTGCTGTCCTCAACTATGGTGCGCTCTAGGATGCCACTCATTACCAGCAAACAGCACAGTTACAATTAAACAGACGTAACAAAACATGTAATCTAATTAGATTGACAGGAACAGTGTGGCTTTTGTGCAGGGACAGCGTGGGCATTAGCCAGGCACAGCAGCCCTCTGTCATGGCAGCAGGGAGAGAAGAGGCAGTACTGAGCGTCACAGCACTGGGAAGAGAGGCAGTTCCAAAGGTTAGTGCATAGAGTCAGGCAAAGAAATTACTCTGTGAATAAACTGTTGTCTTATGGACATAATCTACATTTCCTGTCTACTTTCAAACTGTGTATTAATCATAATTTCCCCAAATCTATGCATCTTGCAAAATTCAAAAGAAGGCAGCAACCTTTCAAACAACAACAAAGCAGAACTGTTTAAACCCTGGGAACAAAGTTCTTATTGAAAGTATTTTTAAAAGGCATATGAATCAATAAGTGGCAATCTGACTTCAAACATCTCTTCTTTAAATTTTGGCCGAAGTCCAGAAGCCATGTAGCTTAGTCAAACCAGTGAGGGACAAAAACCCTATCAAAAGTCACTGAACCAATCTATTTTTCAGCCTCAGTATTTAGTTCCATAACCGTGAAATTCACCCATGCTCACCCAGCCTAACATTATATTCCAGTTAAAATTGCAGACTGGAGTTATAATGTATGATCTTTTCTCTTTTCATTAAGGGTCAGAGGTAGCATATTGTGTTTGAAGTCACAGAACTGCACAACAGGAGACATGGGATCATTTCACACCCAAATTCCTCATCACTACAAGTTAAGGAAAGAAAGCAAGGAGAGAAGGAAACAAGCTAGAGCTTACTGTACCTTCTGAGATCATTCTTCCCCTTTTTCCTACCCATGAAAAGATTCAGTATGTAGCAAGTGAATCAAATGACTGATTACATGATACTAACAAGGTTTAGGAGGTTTCCTAACACACAGATGCTCTCAGAAACAATGTAATATCAATTATAATCAGCTAAGGATATTAATTACCTCACAACTAAACCTGGACATTCAGTGTAGCTTTTTTTTCTGCATTAAAAACATCTAACATCAAAGAAGGAAACAAGAACTCATTATCTGAAGAGCCTACAACAGGCTCAGACATGCCCATTTGTTCTGAATAGGTTAACTCAGGCAATAGCGTTAAAAAAAAACGGATTACCAAGACTTATTTTCAGTATATTGCAGTGTATTCTTACTGTTTTGATGGCAACAACGCATTTTTATTACATAGCGTGACAGTTGAGTACGTGGTAAAAAAATGTATTAATGAACAGGAATTAAAGCTCATGTACAATCAAAGTGATTAAAGTGTATTGAGTAACTAGTTACCCTAGTTTTCAGTATGTTTGTTATTCATTTAATAAATTGACAAAGTTTGATATTTTACTGTCAGCCATCCAGTCAGGATGCATGTTACCAAGGTATTGCTATGTCCTCATCAAGGTGTAAGCGGGGAAGAAGTCAGTTAGCTAATAGCAGATACAAAGTAAATACAACAATCCCAAAAGCAACTTACCCCTGGTCTGGGCAGTGATAGGTAGACACGCTTCTCTCCTATGAAGAACACACATATTTACACCAAAATTTGTATGCAGGTTTTAATCAATGGGATCACATGCTTACTTCATCCTTCCTTAAGTTGCAGTACTACAAAAGCAATTACTTACTTGTAATTCCTCCTCTTTAAATATTGCAGAGGATTCCCTCTCTGTCTCATGCTTCCAGAGAGAGACAAGCCAAGAACTCTACACCATTTGGATTTTAGCTCTCAGCAACTGGCAGTTAAGAAAGCGCCTCTGAACAGTTTCTCTCGATAAAATTTCTAGTCCCCTGCATGCAATCCACAAGCGAGTAAAGAAACTCTCTCCAATGACCGAGTAGCTATCGCTACATGCACTCATTTTGTTGCAAAGTACAGCACATACAATGATAGTTCCACGTAAGGCTTTTCTTAGCATGGGTTGGATGGTCTAAAATTTGGAGTAGGCAATGCCTCAAGTGAGAAACACCTAGGCAGGTTTTTCTAAGTAATGCCAATAAAACCCTCATGTTGTACTGTACTATACGTATCCCACGTGCACAGTATTTTATGAAGAAAAAAGTTCTATAGCATTTTACACACTTACTAAATTATTCCTTATAACCCCAGGAGCCTCAGATATTCCAAGTCTGAGCAAAACAAACGGAGAAAAAAAAGTATTCTTTTAGGGGTTACCTAAAAGTGGGTAAGAAGAGTTTATCGGCAAGAGGAAACAGTGCCTGGGTTAAGAGCCTACGATCAGACCTCCCGTTACCAGAAAACTTAATTATCTACGAAGACTTACATGTATTACAATAGATTCAGGAGAAGAAAGTCTGCTAAATAAAATTAAAATAAAATAAATAAAAAACTGAAGAGCTAGTGAAAAATACATGAAGAAACAAAGGGCTGCTATAATGGATATCGGTACCATGTTTGCATACAGATGATGCATCTCGACAGACAAAGGACAAGCAACAACCCCCCCTACAATTGCTATTTCCTCCTCTTGTATCAGCTCCTAGAGAAATTCCATTCCGAGTCCTCAGAAGACAGTTCTCTTGTGCGTTCATCATTTTTTGAAAGTATGCTCTTTATCTCCTGACACCACAGAAAGATCATGAGCTCCATGTCTAGGCAACTGACTCCTAAAAAACAGATTTCAGTAAGTTGACAAGAGTCCCTCAACCTTCTTGATAAGTATGCAAAATGTAATTCTTCCTTTCTAAGATCACCTCTTCCTTCCTCTACCCAGTTTTGCAAAAGATGAAATGAGCTATGAGGGCACAAGCTGCCCATATATTTTTTTTCAGAATGCAGAGTTATTCAGATATTAATTGCCCAAACATGCATCCAAACAAGATTTCTCACTAAAGACTGATACAAATTGTGAGAAGTGATTTACTACATCCGATGTATCAAGACATCAGCTAAAGGGCATGTAAGAAAGCATGTAAGATGTACCAAGAACAAAAGCTAACTTGTAAGTTTAAAATGCTGTAGCGTAAAAGATCTCCTTGGTGCTATGTAAAAACCTGTTGTGCCATGTTAAAAAAAAAAAAAAAATAGTTCAAACACAGAAAGCTTTGACATAACAAATGGAATACAGATGCATACTGAGAGGACTTACTACTCGCACACACCAGCTGGGCATTCAGAATTCCGGAAACCAAATGGAAAGAGGTGGTGAACAGAAATAAGAAAAAAAAGAAGTTTTTGTTCTTCAAGCAATTCCCATTATCTGGCTTTGCAAGGTTTGGTTGCTTACCGTATTCAGAAAGAGGAAGGATCTCACTATTTATTTCTTGGAACATTTTAAAAAAAACCCTCAAACCCAAAAACCACAGACAGAAAAGCCCCACCTCACTAGACCCACAGATACCAGACCTTTCAAAGGAGCAGATCAACTCTGGCCAGAGATAATCCTACTTTGTCAGAAAATACTTAATTACATCAGTATAATCACAGAACTTATATCTGATTCCATTAACAGAACACACATATATACTTCTTCAGGTATTTAAGTTCCTTACTTTGTAAGTCAAATCTTTGCTATATTAGCAAAAGGCTTTTTGCCATATTATGAACTTCCTTTTATTTATTTGAGTCTGCCTTTGTTTGTCCTAATGTGTTTTCTCTAGTATGTTTTTCCTTTTTTTTAAATTTACAATTAATTTTTATTATTTCATCCTCTGTTTTCCAATGTTCCACTTTCCAGTAGTTCCAGTCACGTTTTTCCCTCCAAAATGTCTCTATTTTCAACTTCTAAATCCTGCTTTTGATGGCACTTCTCATCCGAGAGTAGGATGGCTGCATCCCTGCTTCACCCTTCTTTCTAGAACTCCAATTTCTAAATTCTGAAACTCTGATCTGTATCTCCTATTCATCAACTACGGCTCCCACCCCCAAAATCCTCATGGCCATTTATCTCCCCTCAAATTAAGTAGGCAAAACAGAAGAGGAGGGCAGAAAAGGAACTTATCTTCATAAATCACTCTCTCACTTCTGACCAAGTTACAAGGGAGCAATCTGGGGATTACTCACATTATTCTCCAGCATGTTGAAACCAAAAAGTTAGGAAAAAAAAAGAAAAAAAAGAAAAGAGATCGGCTGACATCCAGCAGATTGGATNCCCTTCCAGCACCAACCCTGTGCAGAATGGTCCCTCCACCTTTGCCCTAAAACCTGTGTCCTGGCCTCGGCTGGGATGGTGTTAATTTGCACAGGGAGCTGGAAGGGGGCACAGCCGGGACAGCTGACCTCAACTAGCCAAGGGGCTAATCCATACCGTGTGACGTCATGCCCTGTATATAACTGGGGAGTGGTGCGGGGGGGGTCCTCTCTCTCGCAGCGGCAGGTTTGGGGTGGTGAGCGGTTGCACTGTGCATCACTTGTTCTGTATATTCTTTTATTAGTACCATTGTTTTAACTTCTCTCCTTGTGTTGTTCCAGCAAACTGTCCTTATCTCAACCCATAACATGGCGCTTTTTTTTTTTTTTCCCCCCTTTCTTTCTCCTTTCTCATTCCCTTCCCCATCCCACTGGAGGGGCCAGGGCAGGGGGAGCAGTGAGCGAGGGGCTGCCCAGTGCTTTGTCACCAGCTGGGCTTGAACCACGACAGTCCTTTTGGGCACCCAACGTGGGACACGAAGGGTTGAGGTAATGACAGATCTGGCCAGAGCGTGTTAAAACAAACTCGTTATACGCATTTCTTGTATTAGTGAAATAGTCGCTGGTCACAATGTTGGTTCATTTGTTCGGGTGGTGGCATTGCGTAAGTTCTTACGTGCTCTATGTGTTCCCTGTGGTGATGTTTATCACCTCTGGGCGAGGGATCTGGATTATCATTTTGCTATACTGGGTAATGTCGATTTATGAAATTATTACATCACTGGTCATGAGGTTAAGCTGGTACCAGTATGCAGCACTGATACCATTCCCATACCTCAGGTGCCTTCTATTGGAATTTATTGGTAATCGCACCCAATCTATGGGGAAGTCGGGGGGAGACATTTCCTCCCATTCGCTCACCTCCCCTTCCTCCTTCAGGCTAATTACAACAGCTTTCGAGAATTTGGAATATCCTTGGGATGCACAAACCAGTATGCTGTTAGTGCTGTGTCTCCTGAATGCATTTCAGGTCTTGTTTAGAGTTACATAAGTTTTTTAAGAATACCACCCAGAGATCTGCTCCAAGGCTGGACAGTCATGAGTGGCGTGGCATGTGGCAGAAGATGGGCAGGTATCTAGAGAACTTCTCCCCTCCAATTGTTTGGATCTTCACTCCCGAACAACTACAGGACCCTGATAAAGTGATAAAATATTTGAAAGGAAAATGCTGTGGCTATTCCAGAGAGGCACAACTTACCACACTGTGCGGGGCCCTGGCCAGTATCTACCAAACACTGCTCAATATTATGCAGCACCCTCAGGGGGAAAGGAGGGAAAACAGACTTACAGGCACCGTGGCTACTCAAACCTCGGCGACAGGCACCGTGGCTGAACCAGAGAACCAACCTGTGCCAGTATCAGTCGTCCCTATACAGAAGAAGAAATACACAAAGAAATCAGTTCACTTAGTGAGGGATGAAGGTGAACCACAGTCATCACGAGAACAGGAGGAAGAGGCAGAACCCAAAATAATCACCCCATCTCTATCCCTGAGTTGCACGATATGCAAAAAGATCTTGGCAGCCATCCAGGCAAGCATATTGTTACCTGGCCGCTCTGATGCTGGGATAATGGAGCCAGTAGTTTGGAATTAGAGGGTATGGAAGCCAAGCAGCTAGGATCCCTGTCTACGAAAGAGGACATTGACAAGGCAATTGGGAGAAAGACACAAGTCCTCAGTCTCTGGAGGCGACTTCCGTCGGGTGTGAATGAAAGATACCCCTTCAAGGAAGAACATCAAAACAACCCACAGGTGGATCAGGCTGCTAAGATTGAAGTGGCTCAGGTGGACCTGGACTGGCAACATATGGGTGAGCTATTTATAGCTCATTGGGCCCAGGACATCTCAGGTCATTGGGGAAGAGATGCAACACATAGATGGGCTCGTGATCGAGGGGTGGACTTGATCACGGACATTGTCACGCAGGTTATCCAGGAATGTGAAACACATGCTGCAATTAAGCAAGCCAAGTGGTTAAAGCCCCTGTGGTATGGAGGGCAATGGCTGAAATACAAATATGGGGAAGCCTGGCAGGTTGACTATATCACACTCCCGCAAACCCCCCAAGGCCAGCGCCATGTGTTTACAATGGTGCAAACAACCACTGATGGCTGGAAACATATCCCGTGCCCCATGCCACTGTACGGAACACTATCCGGGGCCTTGAAGAACAAGTTTTATGGCAACATGGCACCCCAGAAAGAATTGACTCAGACAACAGCACTCATTTCCAAAACAACCTCGTAGACACCTGTGCAGACACCTGTGCCAAAGAGCATGGCATTGAGTGGGTGTACCACATCCCCTACCATGCACCAGCCTCTGGAAAAAGTGAATGATACAATGGACTGTTAAAGACTAAATTGAGAGAAATGGGGGGGGGGGTGACTTTCAAACATTGGGATACACACTTAGCAAAAGCCACCTGGTTAGTTAATACTAGAGGATCTGCCAATCAGGCTGGCCCTGCCCAACCAAGACTTCCACATACTGTAGGAGATAAAGTCCCTGTAGTGGGCATGAAGAGTATGTTAGGGAAGATGGTCTGGGTTAGTCCTGCCTCAGGCAGAGACAAACCCACCCATGGGATTGCTTTTGCTCAAGGACCTGAGTGCACTTGGTGGGTGATGCGGGAGGATGGGGAAGTTCGATGTGTGCCTCAAGGAGATTTGATTTTGGGAGAGAACAGCCAGTGACTTAGACTATATGATGTTAATTGCTAAAATAACCCTGCTGCTGTACGTCATTACATATAGAGTGGCTATATGCCATATCAATGGTATTACAGTAAGAATTACCCAAATGACTGAAGGATGGACTTTGAGCGAAACGCAGCGGTGATGGAACTTGAACTGGAACCCAGCAATTTCCTCAAGATTGACATCTTCAACCCGCAGACCATGGGCATCGGTTTCACCAAATACACCAGCTGCAAGCTCCAGAGGCAGCATGCAACACTCCAACACCACACACCATCCCTCCTATCCCAAAGGACTGTTATAGCAGATGGAGCCCCAAAGTCATGGATTGAATAAAATCAATGGACACAGTAGAGGGATGACCCATAGGCTAAGGGAATGCTATTCATGTGGGTGGGAGTACATAGATATCTATATCTATCTATCTATCTCAAAGACAGGGAAAGTGGTGGTGACTAACTGGAACGTGCAGAATCTGGGCACGATGTAGATGGTATAGAATAAGGGGTGGATAATGTCCTGGGTTTGGTTGGGATAAGAGTTAATTTTCACAGGAGGCTGGGAGGGGGCACAGCCAACCTGAACTAGCCAGGGGCTATTCCATGCCATTTGACATCATGCTCAGTGTATAACTGGGGAGCAGGCTGGGGGGTGGTCTCTCTCTGTGGGGGAAGTGGTGAAGCATCAGGTTCCAGGTGGTGAGCAGTTGTACTGTGCATCACTTGTTTTGCATACTCTTTTATTAGTACTATTGTTGTAACTTGTCTCCTTGTATTGTTGCAGTAAACTGTCCTTATCTCAACCCACGAGGTTGGTTTTTTTTGGTTTTTTTTCCCCCCTTTCTCCTTTCCAATTCTCCTCCCCATCCTGCCAGAGGGGGCGGGGAGGAGTGAGCAAGCAGCCTCATGGTGCTTTGTTTCCAGCTGGGCTTAAACCACGACAAAGTGTTTTAGGATTAAGCAAAAGGTGGCAAACTAGCTCACTGCACAGTTTGGCATAGCACAGGAACATTTTCAAAATACACAAGGTGCTCACCAACCTTCCCCACCCCTACATGCATGTGCTCCCCCCTCCCCAAGACAAGCCCATTTCAATTTAGGCATGATCTGGTGCAATTACATTAACATTGAGAAAAATATTGTTTCATTTCCAAGCTAAATCTGGTGCTCTATCCACGTGAGTTTTAACCTCAGTATGAGAAATACCCAATTTGCTGACATGAAAGGAACACTGGATAAGGAGTTATGCAATTGCTCATAAAAATAAAGAAATTGGTATAAACAATATGAATCTACTGTAATCAGAAAAATGCTTCTTTTATTTGATGTGTCCAGCACATTTAGTCACCACTCAATTTTTGCCTCGAGCTGTATTCTGAACTTGCTAGCAAAGCCAAACATTTAAATTGGTAGTACAAAAATACAAGTTTTTAAACCAAGGAGAAAAAAATATATATATACCTTCTTACTGTAATTTATGTTGTTACACACAATCACAATGCTACTAGGAATAAAGCACTTGTTACATTTTAGTCTGTAAAATAAAGACACTTTTACCAACCTCAATATTAAGACAAGTATCATGAGTTACAAGAGTAAGATCTTGTAAAATACTGTGAAACTTCATTGTGTTTGGAGGCAAAAGTTTTGTGAATGCCACTCTTATAATTGCTTAGCAAACAAGTATTTTAGTTTAATTTATTTATTGGGTCATCAGTCCTGTTTTCCTGGAGAAAATAACGTTGAAAGTGGCAAGGTAACTTTAGGGTATTTTCTGGAAGCAAAAAGGTGGGGGTACTTGGGTGAAATTTTTTTCCT
>VYZV01007154.1:96563-117344 GCA_013401275.1 Pandion haliaetus | reverse complement strand
CCCTGTACTCTTCCTGAGTTGCCTGCCCTTTTCTCCAAAGATGGAAAACTCATTTTTTTCCCTGAGTCCTAGCAAAAGCTCCCTGTTCAGCCAGGCCAGTCATCTTCCCCAGCAGTTCGTCTTGCGACGCATGGGAATAGCCTGGTCTTGACCCTTTAAGATTTCCTTCTTGAAGAATGTCCAGACTTCCTGGACCCATTTGCCCTTCAGGAGTGTATCCCAAGGGACTCTCTCAAACAGTCTCCTGAAAAGGCCAAAGTCTGCCCAATGTAATAACTCCTCACACCTACTCATTTCTGCAGGGAAAGGAAAGCCAAGAAAACACATCCATAGAAGTAAACCCTCAGAGGTCTTTAAAGCATGATCAAATATTTATACATTTTTCAGGTATATTTGATTTTCTGGAAAGAAATAACAACAGGTTCTGGAATATAGGGGGCCCTGCCATAAGGCCATGATATGAGGTCTCTTTTGCATCCCTGATTTGTATTAGATAAAGTATACTCATAGATGAAAGAGAATTTCATGTTTCACATTATCACAGAAGAAAGTATTTCTCCACGTAGGATCATCTTTTTTCTAAAAATTAGTATTGACTTATGCCTATGCAAATTGTATTTGAAAACTCCTCTATTCACAAGAAATGTATATGTTGTAGCAACTCTTTCAGAGTAACTCAACTCTTGCTTTCCTTCTTTTGCAGTAGTACATTTTTCATTGCATCTTTTCAGCTTCCCACTACTGCTTTTGTAATATTTTTTGAGAAACATGTCATCATTAATTCTTTTTTACCAGTAATAAATTGTTGTTAGGGATTATAACGAGAATATACAACTGCAATCTTTGAAAGCCAGAGAGATGCTTTATCAACTTCATAGACTGGAGCTGCTCTCTTAAATAAAGCATTTAAAGGCTATTTTCCGTAGATGTAATATTCACCCTTGAACTTTCTTACATCCCACTGAGCACAGTATGAAAATAGAAGCATTTCATTATAGTTGAGTGCTATAAACAATCAGTGAAACTGGTATATCCAAGATTAAACAAATATTGTCACCAAATTATTTATGAAATCTCAGGACCATTTCTGCCTTTGTTTTCTCTTAAAAAAAAAAAAAGAAAAAAGTGTCATCTGTGAAGTACAGCTATTTTAATGTCAGAACTTCAAAGTCAACCAGCACACTTCACATCAATAATCTCCTTAAGAAAATAATAAAATGAAATACAGGCATAAGAGTAAGCCTTACAGTACAGCTGGCTTATTTTGAATTAGAACCTCTTGCCACTTTATAAAAAGACAAAGCTAAAAGTTCAGCAGATCAATGTTAAACATAATTACCGTGTGCTCAGATTCAGAGATAGATGGCAGATTATATATTTGTTTTGCTGACGAATAAGTGATGATAGGCCTTGTAATATTTTTGGATAAGATGCATAAGCACAATTTCTTTTCAACCCAAAACTTAGTTCAGATGCATTCAAAAATATGCTGAACACTTTTCAGAAACTCAGCATTAGCCTTAGCTTTGGGCCAGCTCATTAGTCTGTTTTGCATTTGAAAGGAAGATAAGTAGAAGGAAATAAACTGCAGTTTGAGGTTTTAATAAGTCCTTTCCTGTGTGAACTTAGGATTTCCTTGGAGCATACAGAGTACAGGCCCTGCATAACCATACACAATGGTAAGCTAATGAGAGCTTCCAGTGACTCATGACATGTGTCATAAAAAACCAAGATGTTTTAATTTACTCTTCTTCAAACAGTTCATATCAGTTTATTGCTAGAATATTAGTCTTTATTAAAACCTGAACTAATAGTATTTGGAATACCACTTGATTATTCTTCCCCAAATTCATCAAGATATCCTACATTACAAGCATATGGATTCCATTCAAGTATTTGGAAAAATTTTAATTCTGTTATTTTCTGGATCTTCTTTAGGAACTTACTAAAATAATACTAATGCACTGTGAGAGACTGGAAGGGTTTAATGCCTCGAATACCCGTTGTGATTGACAGGGACCAGGGCCTGGCTTTTGTGGTTGAGGGCAGGAACATACCAAGGTCCGGCAACCGGGCAAGTTCTGCGTAGCAACATCATGTGACATGGGACACTAGAGGCATGTCAGAGGATGTGCAGCCCCATACCCCAGTGAACTGAGCAGGACAACTCACCATATATGGCCAGGGGTCACCCTGATTTTGTTTGGGGAAGGGGCTCCCGACCACCCCCATAGTGGCACCTGCACAGAAGAGCGAGAGTTACATAAGTCCTTAGGGGCGATGCACAGAAAACCAAGAGGAGGCGTGATTGACATGAAGGAAGATGGGAACTGGGCTATAAAAGGTTCAGACAGAGGAAGCCCCACGTGCCCTCTGGAACTGGACCCCTCGGCTGACTGGACCAACGCTGGACCCAGGACTGGTGAAATCTTTCTCTTTCCTCTTTTATTTTCTTTTCTTTCTCTCTCTCCTCCTCTCTTTCTCTTTTTCCATAACCCCCACACCTCATCCCTTTAGACATAAACCATTGACCAAGTCTGGGACTAGGAATGGATTCAGCCACCCCAGGGCTCCTCTCTGAGAAGGAGTCTAGAAAGCAAGGGGATCCATTCTGAATCTCGTGACTCCACGGGAGGGTTCTCCTTATTGTCTTACATATGATTACCATGGTTCACTGACATAGTTTCATGCTCATTGTCGTTGTGAGAGACCCCACCACTTACTGTTAGTGCCTTCCAAGTTCAGTCTGCTTCTGCCGTAAATAAAATGTTTAACCAATCGCTTGGTGTCATTTCACCTTAATTTAGCCCTCAGGAATTCCAAATTCACCATGACCCCTCCCTGGTCTGTCCAGCCTGGGTCATGACATACACTTCTTACTAAATAGTTCTGATGTATTCATGTGAGTTATCAAGAAATTTCAGTTGTCACACTCATTTCTTTATAGATACAAAAGTTTCCACAGTACCAATAACTGTTTTCTTTAATGCTTATATTCCTTTCTCATGGCAGGCATTACATGTTCTCGCCAAAAAAAAAGCTGAAAAGAAAAAAACCAAAAAAAACCACTCCACTGTATTTAAATTATTTCCCCTTTTAGATTAACAGTTTTGATTTCAGTGTAACCATATTTGTTCCCCCCTTGTTTCCTGAATAAAAAAGGAATAAAAAGAAAGAAAATAACCCCACAGCTGAAGCATCACCTTTTTAAAAAAATGTCTTTCAACGGTATTACTAATTCAGCACAGTTTGTATCTAGCCAGAATGATTATTACTGATAGCAAAATAAATCATTAAAACCGAAATCTTCCTAATATTTTAAATACTTTGCAAATAGATCTGCAAGTAGAATATGCAAATAGATTTGCAAGTAGAATATGAAGCACATCTGAAAATCAAACAGAATGGAAGCAGAAGACCATATAACAGAAACTGCCTTCTTGTGCACCCAGCCCAGGGTGAGGAATTAGCCCCACTTTTTTTCCCAGTCCAGAAACAGGTAACCAGGCTCTTTTCATCAGTGCACTGATAGGTATAAATCCCATAAAGTCTATCTCCTTGCCTTTCATGCTATTCCGTCTTGCACTTACCTTAGTCGTAAACTAATTTCCATTCCAGAAGAAAGTATTATGAAGACAAATCCTCACCTGTTCAAATTGGTTGTTTGTCACTAGTCAGGATTTTTAACAGCTGATGATTTTGTCCAGAAGGCTATTCTGAAAGCTACACTACATTTTGGCATGGAGACACTGCTCTCTAGCTACGTTTTGGTGTATATGTGTTTACACTTGTACTAATTCTGAGTCATAGAATCACAGAATAGAATAGAATTCTATGATTCTATGTGTTTACATTTGGACTAATTCTTTCTGAGTCATGACAAGCAGTCTCAAAAGATACCTTTTGTATAGACTATAGCAGAGGTCTGATGACCCCACCATTACAGGTGTGCTCCTACAGAGCAATTTGCTATAGAATTTGGAGTTTGTGTAGAAGTAGAGAAAACACTTCCTCCTACAGGCTTTTATAAGTTCCACAGAGTTGTCCTGCTTTTGCTCATGCTGTTTTACTAGTGTACTAAATCTGCTGTTCTGTCTCTTACATAGGCTGCTTGAAATGGGTAATCCATCTATATCATCCATCTTCCGAGGCCATTGTCAAATGATTTTCTACAGACCCGTTTAGAAAGCAAAGATGGCTTACAGGAATATATATATTTAAATATATTTAGTAGTTATTGAAGAAGAAATTGAAACATGCTTTGAAAACTGTAATATCTTTTACTAGCTTTTCTCCCAAAAGAATCTTGTGTAACCTTGGATGAAACACTAAACCTCAGTGCAACTCAACTCCCCCATCTGTTTAACTGAAATGATAATATAATCAAGTGTTAAATGGCAACTTCAAAATTTTCACCTTTTCTTGTGGTCTGGAACAGTTAGAAGTCAAATAGAAGTATTAAGAATTCCATTCCTTCTCTTGGTCAGCTGAAAATGTATATCTGAGCACAGTCATTTTGTCCTCATGGTTGAAACATTTAAAAGTTTTTTTCAGAAGGAGCCCAGAATAATGGAGGGTACACTGAAGCAATCAAACCTCTCATTTTACAACAGACGAGCGAGCCTACTAACAGGGTATTTTCGCGCTTGTAGTTGCCATTTTTCAGAGCAATGTCTCTAGCTCTTGCATTGTTTCTAGCTGTGCAGTATTAGGTTCTCACAAGTAATAGCTTTCCAACTGTGGCTCTAAGTGTGAGGTTAGACAGTGAGTTTTAATTTTGGATAGAATAATATACCATGGCAATTGTATCTGTAAGTATCTTATAATTTTATAAAGACAGTTTTATTAAAAATTTACTCAAACCTCATTATTTGGGTTATTAGATAAAAATTATTTTTTAATCTCAGCTTTTGTATTATTTGATTTTTTTAAAACCCAGTTTTTAATACTTGAAGGGAATAAAGACTATCTTCACCAGGAAAGAAATACCTCCATCTTAGCAAGCTATTCATTCACCTTGGTGTGTAAGACGTGTTCTTGCAAAGAGGTTGAAAACAACAAGAGGAGAAGCCAGAGCTACATCTCCTGTTTCTAAGTACTTCAACCAGCATGTTCCTAAATAAAGATATGCCAGAGCAAGGAAAACCTCAGTGCATCATGTGAAAGGACTGATTTACTAGCATCTCTCTTCTTTATTTAGGCAGGAATCCAAATTGAAGCTCTTATATGACTTGATGGTGTATTCTCCTTTTAGACCTGACATAGAATTGAGGCCCAGTTAAGCACCAGTCACTCTGTCTTCCATGATAGTTTTAAGTGACAGCTTTAAGTGTATGCAACATCACAGCTCTGAAGACTCTGAATTACCTTTAACTTCAAAAAAGGACACATAAATTACACGACAGATAAACCGGGATTTTAAACATTCTAATGTTGGATTTTGGCATAATTTGTCTTTGGCATTTAGGTATTAAAATATTTCACTGGACCAAAAAAAAAAATGTGGTGGAAAAAAATAGGGCAAAAACCAGGCCCTTGTGTCCTAGAAGATTCAGTGTTATGGAAGCAGGAGATTAAACAGAAAAAAAGGAGAAACATACTTCTGTTCATTAACAATAACCCCATTGTTGGGAACATCTAGGACATTGTTAGTACCATAACCAGGAATTTGTACTCTAACTCGGGAATGCAGAATAGATAGCAGAACATCTCACCCTGCCTCTCACCTGTAGCCTTGCTGAAGCATACTACTAGAACCTAGTCCAAGAAGCTCAGCAAGTAACTTGGTTCACCTTACCAGAAAACAAGGTTCCTTTCAATGATAAGTATTTTCATGGCAGGAAACAGAATTATTACCACAGATTTGTTAGTCAATAGTCAAATATTAAAGAGGTAAAATAAAGATTAATTTAATAAAAAGAAATATGTCTTCATATTAAAAATCCACAAACATTTTCTACACCTTTCCTTTTAAGCTGCTTTCTGACCAAAATCATCACAATTTTTGTTCAGCTGCTACAGTGTAATAGACCACATCACAGCTGCAGTCTGTTTCCTCCCATGTGATTTACATAATCCTTAATTCACATATTGAATCTGGTTACAAAGGACATTGTCACTTAGGTAATAGCCCAGTAGGTCTTATCTTTTGTGTCACTTATCAAAATCAAAATGTTCTAAAAATTGTTCCATAATACATTTTACCATTCCCATTATGAAGTATTCCAGAATGGGGCTAGTTATTAGCTCTGAACAGTGCTTTATTAAATTCCTCTATTCACTCAAATCACCCTTTAACTGGACTGAAAAACTCAGAGGGCACTTGCATGAAAAAAATCTATATAACACTTCTTTTTAACAAATTCAATTCTTGGGCTGGTATATCTGGCCACCTATTTAAATCATGTTAGTTTCTGTTTAAGTGTTGTTAAGACAATGACAAGCATTTATTCTTTAACTTTTAAAATATGTTCACTGGCATTCTATTGTAAACTCAAAACCAAGGACATAATCTATCTTGATTGCAGCTATGTGTTTCCATGAAATTTATATTAACCTTTCTTAAGGCATTCAGGGAGGCAATTTTAAAAGAAATATCAAGGTTTGTAGCTCAAAAGGGTCAGTGTGTCTGTTCTGGTGTCACACTCACAGACAAGCTCTTTAGAATGACTCGGCACCTGTACTAAAATGCAGATTGCTTTTGTAAACACATAATTGACTGGCATCTATGTTATTCAGCAAGTCTTCAATTAATTTGTGAGAAGGCACCATGCCAGTCCTAGAAGATGAGTAGGAGCATTGGCAGGAAAAACACTATGAAAGAGTAGGTGTAAAGACATGATTCCCAGCTTGAAATGCTTCTTCACCTGTGATTAAGAGGATGTGTAATCACTAGCCTAGCTCTAAGCCAAATTAGCTTTGACAAAAAATACCCACTGTGCAGCCAGGTATGGTGAGCTCATGACCTTGGTGAATTAAATGGATTCCTGTGTGTTTTCCCTCTATGAGCTAAACCTCTGCTTTATCATATTGCACTCAGCCAAAAGCAAGGATGCAGTTCCAGGATAAATCAATAAAAGGTCATTTGCTAGTGTAGAGCTTATTCTTAGCAGAAAGCCATGTGAAAGAGACTTTTAACAACACAAGATTTATTCATATATCCATTCAAAAAAGCATAGGACACTTAAAGCTTTTAATCTTCTGGCCACATATGCAACACCACCAAATAAAAATATTGGCTTAAAAGAACTGAACTGTGATGAACATAGATTTTCCATTCCAAAAACCTGTTCTAGGACAGAAGCCTAAATCTTCTCAGAATCTTGCTTAATCTGCTGGGGCTTTGTAGGAGCTTGCTGATATACTCACAAACACTGTGGGTTTGGGAAACTTATTATCTTTTTTTTCTGTTTTTGTACAATTCTGTTTGAGGACTGTGGCACAAAGTTGAATAATCTTAGGTCAGCTGAGCTGCTACATGCATCTAAGGGTTGGCTCTGAGCAAAAATGAGGTGAAATGTACTGACTTGCATATGAATGAATAACATATAAGTAGTTAGATTATGCTTACAAATTTGTGTGCCAGCTAACACAGACACAGTTAGCGGGTATATCTCAGCTAATGCTCATTAGTGTCTATCGCAGATAACTAAGCTCTTCTGGACTGCATCTTTCTCCTGAGGATTCATGATTCCATTTGAGAAAGATGAGAGTGAACGGTTTATTGGAGAATGGGTCAATTTGTTACTCCGCTTCCTTCACATTCTACATAAGGAGCCTTCAGCCAGCAATCACAGAATCAAAGAATCATAGAATCGTTTAGGCTGGAAAAGACCTTTAAGATCAAGTCCAACCATCAACCCAACACCACTATGCCCACTAAACCATGTCCTGAAGTGCCATGTCTGCGCGTTTTTTGAACACCTCGAGGGATGATGAGGCTGTGTGCAACCTGTTGTGCCTGCTCTTGAAATTCTCCTTCTCAGGAGTGGTTCAAGAGTCACTGGGGAGTGACAGCAGACCTGGTGGCAGCAGCAGCAGGTCCATGGCTGGTATCTTTCATGGGCCCTACCTCTATGTGAGTACCGCTGCACCCAGGGAAACGGCACCTATCTGCCTCAGGGTCCCGTCACAGAGCGGAAAAGGGTCTGTGGTGGTTTGCAGCAGCCACCCTGTGATGGTACATGAAATTAAAAGGCCCAGCCCATCTCACACAGAAAGATGTCATCACAGAAGTACTAAACGTGGAAATGAAATTGTTCACCAAAAATGTCTGTTTTAACAGAGTTCCAGTGAAAATAAGCAAGGCACAGACAGAAAAGCTGTGTAATTAGCACTGACAATATAGGACAAATGACAGAATAATTACTAATGTTCTGTATCATTACTACTTGTGAGGCCAAGCAGCAAAGATAATTTCTTTGCAATATTTTCTTTTCTACAATATTTTCTTTTCTTTTTTTTGCAATATTTTCTTTTCTTTCTTAGCAATAATTTTCTTTTCTACAGGTTAAACTGTTCTAGAAGTAATAGTCATGAGACTTTACTAGCTACCCTATTCTGTGAGAGATTTAAATTAGAAGGTAATTTTGAGCAATATGGATGAAAGTCAGTCTAACTATTTTGGTGGCAGATGATAGCCAGGATATCACTGTCAGTATCCTTGTGCAAGCAGTAGACAGAAACTGTGATAAAAGAGGATAGCAGATAAATATAGGAGGATGAAGTTCTGGAGAGCATTGAAAAGAAACACAAGAAACAGTTTCACTAAAATGTCTCGGGAGAAAGAATCTGCTGAATGGCACTTCACTGAGCAAAGATAAACCTCTTAATTGGGCCAAATTCCAATGAAGTCAGTGGAGTTCTGATGACCTCATAGGGCATTGCACCGGGTCCTTCTCTGAAGAAGAGGCTGTTTGGCGGCCAGAGAAAAGATTAAAATAGTCTGAAGAAGGAGTTATATATACTAACTACATGAGACAGTGAAAATGCTGTACTGCTTAAATTTGGTATCAGCAAAAACCAATTTCTGAAGTCGTTAGCTGTGAATTCAAGAGAAACCTAAAGTTTTCTAATGCCACACTCTCCTAGAAGTCATTTAAAATGTCCTGGCAGGGCTGAATTTCATTTTTTTGTTCAGGCAGAGCTGAGCAAGCCTTCATTCAGATCCTTAGAGGTTTATGACCTGCCTGTAACTGTTGGCATATTTTCAAGCTGTATTCAATTATTTTGATGAATTAGCTTTTCTGAGTTTTCTTATGAAGAAAGTGTCATTTCATCATGTTTTTAGCTGTTTTAAATTTAGTGGTGTTCTATTTCTGTCTTTGTAATAGCTATGGACACTTTTAAATTTATTAACATCTGGTGCCAATTCTTTCTTCAGAAATTAAATATAACAATTGAAAATCCTTAGGCATCCCACAGAAGATCAAGTGTAAGAGATTGATTTTGGAGTATGAAAATGAACAGTTACTAAAACTGTCAGAAGATAGATGGGGGTGTGTTACTTAGATGAGGAAAAGACTTCAGCTTCTTCCCCACCGTACACGTCCCCAGCTCACAGGGTGTTAGCAACTTAGTTGACTCCGAAGCTCAGCATAGCAGGTAGAGCTGATTTAGACTGGAGACTCTACAGAGTGTGAATGCAGCCCCACCACATGAACGTTTTGTCACATAACTTTACAGACTGACCCTCTCAAGTCACATCAGGTTTCGCCTGTACACCTTTCCAGCTTATTTCAGAGCTGTGATCGCCACAACATACATATCCTGTTTCTGAAAGGATTTTAGAATTTCAGAAACTGGTTTAATTCTGAACAAAATCATTAAAATCTTCCTCTCTCTCTTTCTTTCTCTCTGTATATACATAGATATATTTACACATGTGCTTGTGTGTATGAATATTTTGTCCAAAAAAATAGCAGTTTTACTTTTAATATATTTTAATTCCAATGTCCTGGTTTCAGCTGGGATAGAGTTAATTTTCTTCCTGGTAGCTGGTATACTACTATGTTTTGGATTTAGTGTGAGAAGAATGTGGATAACACACCGATGTTTTCAGTTGTTGCTAAGTAGTGTTTAGACTATGTCAAGGATTTTTCAGCTTCTGATGCCCAGCCAGCAAGAAGGCTGGAGGGGCACAAGAAGTTGGGAGGGGACAAAGCCAGGGCAGCTGACCCAAACTGGCCAAAGGAATATTCCATACCGTGTGACATCATGCCCAGTATATAAACTGGGCAGGAGTGGGGCTGGGGGATTGCTGCTTGGGGACTAACTGGGCGTCGGTCAGCGTGTGGTGAGCAATTGCATTGTACATCATTTGTTTTGTATATTCCAATCCTTTTATTATTATTGTTATTTTATTACTGTTACTGTTATCATTATTAGTTTCTTCCTTTCTGTTCTATTTAACTGTTCTTGTCTCAACCCATGAGTCTTACTTTTTTCCCAGTTCTCTCCCCCATCCCACTGGGTGGGAGGGGAATGAGTGAGCCACTGCGTGGTAGTTAGTTACCGGCTGTGGTTAAACCACAACAATCAAAAAAAGGAGAAACAGGTATTTCAAAACATTTTCTAAAAATATCTTATTTTCTTCAAAGAAAGTTTTTAAAAAATTGGAACAATTCCTTGACACGTATGAAAGCAATGTGCTGCATTTCCCAAACAGTTTTGCTAAAATTTTTACACAATGCTTTTAAATTTAACAAACTGCAGTTCATTGGTCAGTCACTTATGTAGCATCCATGAAGAACACCATGAATGACGAAATAATTAAAATACTTCTCAGACAAAGCAAGACTGGGAAAGTATCTGTTACAACTCTCCTTTTCGAAGACCTTAATTGCTGACAAAAAACATTTGTCTTAAAATTAAATGGACTTCTAATCTTCAAATACATTCTACCCCAATACATTGTCCCTACAAGGACTTAGGCAAAAGCTTAACTTTCAGGATGCATGTCATGCATTGTATTAGTGGGCAGTTCACTTGAAGTACAAACACAATTCTCTGCAGGTTTTGAACTTTGAGTTTCTTCCTGTATGTAGTATTAAGCTCCATTTTTAGAGGTTTACATATCTATTCAGGGATTGTTCAGGGAGATGAGAGAGAAAATAAGTAGGTTTGAGAGCTGCTGTAAGCTTATGTATCCTGATATATTTATTCTAACTTACATTTGAAACCTAGAAATTATTGCATATTAACCTCTAAACTCAACCTGGCACATGAATGCTTTGATTAAATATATGTCCTACAGCAATCAAAACACAATTGTTGTTTTCATTTTCTTTAATTTGACGGTCTATTATTTAAGCCTAGGTAAGTTTTATGCAGGTTTTAGCTTTTATGCAGTTCCCCATGGTGGGGAAGGATGAATCCTTCTTATAACAGCTACAGAAAATTTTTAGTACATGGACTCCTCTCACCATTTCTAGTTAATGATTTTTGAAACCAGAACCAACTGTTACTCTCAGTTTTTACACTGCCTGTCACAACAGATCCTTTTTTATTTATCTCTTCATATATGAATAATTATTATTTGTAAATACATACATTTAAAATTTATATAAAATTACATCAACTGTTGCAACATTAGCAACTGATAGCTACAAAAATTAAAATACACACTGACGTTATGAGGCTGATTATCAGAAGCTCTTGAAAGAGCAAGAAAGGAAGGCAGGTAGTAAGGAGCCAGTGCTTGCAGCATTGTGAAATCTATACCCAGGTAATATATGGATGTACCCATCACCCACCCAGTGGTCATAGTCATTCATACGCAGAGCATAATGCAGTAATGGTCATCTGAAACATTTGAGCTGGAAGCCAGGGAACACCTCCCTTTATCAGAAGGATTTGGTTCATACTCCACAAAAATTATTATAGGATTGTGTGAGAAAGTCTCAGTAGGATATAAAACATTCCTGACTGAAATTCACAGAGAATAGCCTTACAGTTCCAGTATTTCAAGTCAACAAGCATACCCAGAACTTACTGGTGCTCAGATTGACAGGTTCTTGATTTTGGATATTGCAGTCCCAGAAAAACCACAAGCACTGGAGTGCTGTGTTCTCAGCGTACCTCACTGTTTTTTGGGGTTTGGGTTCTTCAGGACCCCATTCCTCCTCACTGGGCTGCATCAGGCTACATAGAGCTCATGTTTTTCAAGTTTTCCCTAGGTTTCAGATTCCCTCCTTCTCCCTGTTTTTCTTAAGGCTCTCCATGTATAATGCCTCTTTGAGTTAGTAGTTCTTGATTGTTTTGAATCTGGGAAAGTTCCAATGCCAGTCTGGAAAACAGATGGCTTATTTCACTGAGCCTAAACAAAACAGTTATCAAGCGATTCCATATGATGTTTCCAACTGTATTAGTTGTACAAAGATGCCAAAATTACTACAATAATTTGCTTCCAACAGTATGACAAAGAAATCTACAGCTGCATTTTTACTCACAGATTTTACCACATATTTAAAACAACTAACTCATTTTTCTTTTATTTCTTTTTACTTTTCAAAATTAATTTTAAAGTTTCTTTCCTTCTATTATTTAATGTGTTCAAGCTTATTCCCACACAATTGGGAATAATGTGCTTTGAAAACAAAGGAATGAATTATTAAATTGACCTTATTTGTATATTTGTAGTGGTATATACTGCTCAGCCCAGTTACTGGAGGGGATCTAAATGCATTAAAATGATACAACATAGGTAAGAAAGCAGTCTTCAGGGACTGGAAATTATAACTTTTTTTGATATTCAAGTAATAGTCCATCATCCTTTTAACACTCAGTTGTGGCTGAATTCTTCTAAGGGTAGATTGTGACATTCAAACAAAATTTTGGTTTTGTTGTTACTGTTAAGATAGTTGTTTAGAAAAAAACCCAACAAAACCCACACCATTTTGAAGCTTTCTGCTTTATATTTTAAAATAACAGAAAAAATATTCCATCACAAACCATGTTTCTATTATTTATTAACAAAATAGAAATATAACAAAAGAGACCAAAATATTTTCCAAATTCCAGTTGCAAAAGAAAAAAATAAAAAATAGCTCTGTCCTCAACTGTCACTGTGGCAGACGTGGTTTTGGCATGGTTTTTCTTTTTTTTAAATTTTGGAAAGAAAAAAGCACCGTTCCCCTGCGCCGCCGGGGGGAGGAGGTAGAAAGAACTGGGAATGGAGCTGAGCCGGGAAGGCGGGAGCGGTGGCGGGGAGGTGTTCTGAAGTTTGGTTTTCCTTCCTAATACCCTTGTTTTTGATTTGATTTGTAGTAAATTAAATTGCTTTTGTTTCTTCACCAAGTTGAGCCTGTCTTTTGCCCGTGCCCATAAGTGGAGAGTGATCCCTCCCAGTCCTTATCTTGACCCACGAGCCTGCCTTTGTATTTTCTCCTCATCCCAACGTGGCCAGGTGCGGGTGTGGGGGGTGAGTGAGCGGCTTCGTGGTGCTTTGTTACCAACTGGGCTGAAACCACGATGGTACTAAACTAGCAATATGCATATAGTTACTTCCTCCCAGTTGACAGCCGTTAAGTTCCCACAGGGACTGGTAACTTATTGAGAAGTTTTGGAAGAATTATTTGTAATGATCTGACTAGTTATTATGAGCAAATTGAGCTTAATTTTTTACAGTGTCATTTCATTTTTAGAGTACTCTGGGTCATGGATTGCACCAAAACAGAAAAAGCAAAGACACACCTTGCAAAATATATATATTTCAAATATATATAGCCAAAAACTATATCAAATATATTCAAGCCAAAAACTTTTTCTCAAAAATTAAAAGTATTTCAATGTAAAAATCTATATAAAAATTTCAATGTAAATATAAATGAAGACAAGTAGAAAATCAGAAGAAATGGAATATCAACTTCTAAAAGAGGAAAAAAAAAATCAACTATTCTTTCTGAAAACCAAGTAGTAACACATTGGCAGGTTTGACTCTTAAGGTGGCAATTTCTGTCTTTTAAATCTATTTTACTAGATGATGAAGCTAACCCTGCTAAACTTTTTATGCCAGGATACCTCTCACCTTTTTATGCTTCTTTCGCTGTCTGCTGCAGAATTTAGCTTACCTCATTGTGTCTCTCTCCTTGTGTACGAAGAATAAATGGGGATTTACATCTTTTTTAATCAGTGCTATTTTAGCAAAGAAAAAAAGGAAAAACCATAATGAAGAAAAACCTCTGGTTAACTCCTCTCAATCTTTTGTTTTGTTCATGCTCAGTTAAAGTGTTCTGGCAGTAATACAATTATATAAGGTATCAAGAGAGTAACTCCTCTTGAGTTGGGAGAAACATTTTTGTAGAATGGTATCCAAAGCAAAGATTAATCCATTTTTATTTGGGGTTTTGGGTTGTATTCTTCTGGGTTTGTGTAACAATAAAAATTAGTAAGCTCTATATTCCACACTTTAGCATTCTTACTGTGTAAATCATTACTACTTGATAACTTTGTAAATTCAGCTTTGTCCTTTGTCAAAAAGCTTTGATCAACATCACGTTGAACTTTACTCCCAAGGTCATGTTCTAGCAGCATAATTTCTTGCAGGGAAGACAAATGTCTTTACAAACATTGTGAAGATACTAAGAACACAGAACAGCTCCGTTAATAGTTGGGGAATGCTGTTGTGATAAATGACTGTCAAAACTTAAAGGCTATTACAAAAGTGATCTGCAAGTATGTGCTGGATTTCAAACCAAAAATTTATTCTGACATTATTTATAACTGTTGTTATTAATTTCCAGAAATACTCCTACCTGAGCTGTTTTCTATCTGTGAGAATACTGTCTGACAGAAAGTTTCACAAATACTTTTGGAAATATATTTGTTCAAAGATCCTTGACAGAAGAGACAGTGTGAACATGTTAAAGTTACTTTGATTTCTTTCCTGTTTATAAATTATATTGTGATCAGAGCAGGGAGCAGAACCAATTCTGTATAGTGCAAGTAAGTACTTTCACTGCTGGTAAATAAATAACCTGATAATCCCAAGATAATTTGTGCAACCTAAAGCTACAACAATAATGCATACACCTAAGAAAGGTATGGTTCACCATATTACTTTGAGGAATGAGAATATTAGCCCTTTTGAAACACAGTGTAACAATCAATAGACTGAAATGAGTTAGCATAAAGAGTTTGCTGTCAGTTATGAATAATTAATCTTTTACATTAATCCTTTTGAGAAATAATTTCTAAAAAAGAGAAAAAAGAGAAAAAAGAGAAAAAATTTCTTCACTAAACTGCTTACTCTGAACAGTTCATAGTGCTAACTATTCTTTGGACAGGTGTTTCCTGCTTACTAGTAAAGCAGTATGGAGAATTAGAAAATATGCATCTAATTTGTTTTGCAGTACCTTTTGTTTCAAATGTCTGTTATTGTATTAAAATAGATATTGTATTAAAATAACATGTTAAAGATTATATTTGCATTGAGTCATTATATTTGTTCTAATTCACCCAATGTTTGGGGTTTCTTTTGTTGGAAACCAAAAGAAGTAATCCTTTATCATCTAAATCATCTAGGCATTTATTCATGACCTTGAATAAATTACATTTTCAATTGGAAATATATATTCCATATAATGATTAGGTGTGAAATCATATTATTCCAGGAAAACAACAATTTGTCCATTTGGACTGACAAGTAAAAATCCATAAATCAACAAGCGAGCAAAACCCATGAAAAACAGGCTAGATTTTTTTTTTAAATATAGCTTTAACATCTATTACCTAAGTTGACAGCAGCACATGTGACTTAAAGAACAAATGTATAGATAAGCAATGACAGAAGTCTGCCACTGCATCAAAAAATAATGGTTGGACAAGCCATTAGTATGCAAAGCTTTTAAAGACAAATGGTTTAGAAATTAGGTCTGAAAAATAATGGCACAAACACAATATAGCTTTGGGGGTTTTAATGCTATTTTTGGACTGGAAAAGTGCAAGTAAAAGCAAATAATTTTTTTCAATCTCAACAGTGAAATTAAGTGTAAGGATAAAGAAAATGGTATTATGAATCAGATATCTGGGATTCAATATCTGATGTCTTGACTGTAAAAGCATTAAACCTTGAAAGTACGCTTGACATTATTCTGTTATGGCTGAAGAAGAGTTATGCATCTTACTTCTGTTGCAGCACCTTTTAACTTGAAATCTAGTCAATTTTGTTTTATTTATAACTTCTGTGAAGAAAGTGAGACAACCTTTACATGTTAGTGTTTTACATTTCAAACACTGCAACCATATAAACAATAAAATGGAGAAGGTGTTAGTGATCAATCAGTGAACAACAAACAGCACTATTTTGGTGGAAAGGTGAATGTTTTGTTCCATAAAAAAAAAACCAAACAAACCAAAAAACCCATCAAAATTGCTAAAGTATTTCTGACCATTCTGGAATGAAAGTAATGTGATGTCAGAGGCATAGTATATCTCAGGGAAAACTTCTTTCCATTTCTGGGTCTGGTGTCCAGCCTGTAGGTAAGCATACAAAACAAACTGACATTAACGAAAAAAGATTCTCCACCAACACAGAGTCACAAGGCCACTTTTTCTAAATCCTCAGCATCACTTCCTTCTGCTACCTAATACTTGAGGAAAACAGAAAAGCAAGCAACAACAACAAAAGAATGTACTTGACCACTTGTATAACCCTTCCAAATGCCTGAAGATGAAGTGCTGCAGAATACTGTTTGATTACTAGATCAGCAGGTAGAAAGAACTGAAACTATTTTGATAATATTTCAGATATTGTGAAAAATCCATTCTGTTACTGGTCTGCTATGAAAGGGGATATTCAGTTACATAAATTCCCCATCCAGGAGAGATTACCTTGAGCATCCAGTCTCATTCTGTGAACACACTTTCTTAGAATGACTACAGAAAGAATAAAGAGCATGTAACAGAATCATATTTTAGAGCTTATCATAAATACCAGTGCATATAAATAGTTAATTGTGCTAATTACACTGCTAAGAACACATGTCTTTTTCGTGACTGCATTTGGCTGCCAACAGTAGGCTGTTATATCTTGTCATAACTTGAGCAGGAATCTCAGCACTATTGTACCTTTTTTCCATGCTTAGCTATGGATTTACAATAAAGTCATGTATCCGTTTACTTTATTACCCTGAATTACATCAGCTATGTAAGCCATATGTCATAGGCTCATTTTCCAATTCTATAATAATAAATTCCAGAAGCAACAGAACATGGCAACTTTTAATGTTCCAGTAGGTCTTACCCATGCTGTGTAAAGAAGCAAAGTACATTCTAAAATATACTTTAAGTTGTCTCAAGATATGATTCCAACCACTGGGCCAGAGGTGGCTAACCTGCCTGATTTTATGAGCTACACATTTTTACGTGGCTGGAAGGTGCAAGATATTTACCACATATTGGTCACCCAAAAATGTGAGTCTTTGCTACCTTTGTGGCTTATTTCTCCCTGTACCCACGGTTGTGAAATACCTTGATTATGTTGGATATTTGAATAGCAGGGATGCTATGGCAAGAAGGCTTCTGGGTAAAAGATCCACATTTACACTAACAAGTAAGAGGCAGACCTACAATAACAATTTGGTACCTCTGTTCAAAATACAATTAGCAGTCTTCTGAATATATGAACCTGCATTTTGCCATTTATGACTATTTAACTGGGAACTCGATATCCCTTTATAAGAGGAAAACAATCTCGGTATTATTAATTATCCCAACAGTGTCTGTTTTGCAAATTATACTTGCAGAGACTTTATACAGTTCGCACTGTTGATAAAACTAGGTAACAAATTTATTTAGTATTCCTTGTTGCAAGGAGACAGTTTAAAAAGCTCTAAAATGTTATTTTAATTTATGGGTCATTCATTCTCGATGAGTAGGTTTACCACTTCAAAATATTTTTTTATAAGCCTCTAACAGAGACATATTTTACTATATCATCACAAAATCATTACTCATTTTTACATGTCCTTTATTCAAATGTTACATTCTGAAAGGATAGCATGTAAAGAAACTATCTATTTTTGAGAGAAGCAATGGGACCAATTTAACAAGTGATCATAGAAAAAAAAAGATGATTCAGCTTGGAAAAGAACAAGGCTATACATCTGGGGAGAAATAATCCAAAATCAGATTCAGTAGAGGAGAACTATGGAGAGTAAGAATGCTTAGAAAAATGTAAGGACAGTAGTATACAGCGAATCTTCTAAAGCATTTGTATTGCATTAACATAATCAATAAAGCAAATCTATTTCACAAATCTGCAAAGATCAGGAAATGTTTATTGAATCTTAATATAGTCTAGTGAGAGCATACTTTTCCAAAATAATCCTCAGTGCAGCATTTCAGTGATGCAGGGAACACTGACATAAACATTGACATTTCACTCAACTTCACAGGTTTCTCACATAAATGAAAAAAAACAATGAATGGCATCACAACTTCACTGAAGCAGCAACTGTCCAGAAGATATTTTTTAAATATCCATCACTGGAGGTCTGGATAAGAAGAAAAATATCACAATTTCTAGATGGCTTTCAAGTAAAGCTGAAAGTGGAACAAACCAACACTTTAAGTGAACAAAACAGGTTATCCAAAGTTTTACCCTCAGAACAGCTGCCTGGGATGTGATAAACTGCTAGAAGATAGTTTTGCACCAGCATTTTCTGTATGATGTGTCAATATTTTCCCATACATTTTTCATCTCTCTGCAGTAAGCTAGCATAAAACAACATCCTTGACTGTTCCTCAAAATCTTGGTTTCAGTAAGTCAATATTTTCTCAAAAAAAATTTTTGATGAAAATTCCTCAACAGATCCATTTTTAAGCTGTTTGTATACACGGTGGGAATATGTAGGTGTTACGGGTTTGTGTGGTGCGGCTTTCTTTGGTGGCAGGGGAGGGGGGCTGCAGAGATGGCCCCTTCAAGAAGCTGCTGGAAAATTCCCCGGGACCAAAATGTCGGACGCGCCTCTGGGAGGGGAGTGACGGTGGTAGCGCCTCTGGGAGAACAGATATAAGAAGGGGAACAGGCAGTGTGGGGGTTGGGAAACGTGAGAGGAACATCTCTGCCGATACTGCAGTCAGTGAAGAAGGAGGGGGAGGAGGGGGCGCCTGAGGAGGCTGATGGCTCTGCAGCCCGTGGTGAGACGGCAGGCTGTCCCCCTGCAGCCCATGGAGGTCCATGGTGGAGCAGAGACTCACGAATATGGCGGTGACTCCATGGTAAAAACCGCGCTGAAGCAGTGTGTGACTAGAGAGCAGCCCGCGGAAAGGACCCGCGCNCACGGTGGAGCAGGGAACGAGTGAGGAATCTTCCCCCTGAGGAAAGGAGCGGCAGAGACAATGTGTGGGGAGTTGACCACAACCCCCCATCCCCTGTTCCCCTGCGCCGCCGGGGGGAGGAGGTAGAAAGAACTGGGAATGGAGCTGAGCTGGGAAGGCGGGAGGGGTGGGGGGAGGTGTTCTGATATTTGGTTTCCCTTCCTAATACCCTTGTGTTTTGTTTTTGTTTTGATTTGCAGTAAATGAAATTGCTTTTGTTTCTTCCCCAAGTTGAGCCTGTCTTTTGCCCGTGACCATAAGTGGGGAGTGATCCCTCCCAGTCCTTGTCTCGACCCACGAGCCTGCCTTTGTATTTTCTCCTAATCCCACCGTGGCCAGGTGCGGGTGTGGGGGGGTGAGTGAGTGGCTTTGTGGTGCTTTGTTACTGGCTGAACTGAAACCACGACAGTAGGGAATACATATGCCCTGAGGATACTCAGGAATAAAGCTTTTCCTCCTATATTTGGCATGAACATGTGTCTTACTAGTTAGTGTTGACCAGAGGACCACCTTAGCCACCTTCTCCACTACCTTTCGTAAAACTCCTATGACATGCTTCACCTTCCTTGGTGAATTTGAACATGGAAGCCATTCAACTTATGAACTATTTTAGGACTGGATTAGATGGCTAGGTCTGATTTTAAGCCTGGAAAATACACGGTAATTATTTTGTTGCTAGGGTTTTCTTAAATTAAATTAAATTAGTGCTCTGATGTCTTATGCAATGTCAATATCCCTTTACACTGGATGCTGTACAAAGATATTTGGCTAAAACTTGGCAAATGTAGATGTGAATAAATATTAGCAGCTTTCACTTAGTTGTCTCATCAACATTGTGAGTATTCAAAATACTTTGATCTGAATGCATACTGAATTTTAGCCAAAACCAAAAGCATATATGCAATCATGTTTTCATGGGAAAGATAAGCACTATTTTATTTCATTTTATGTGACTAAATATATTTTGAAAGTTGAAAAGGCTCACTTACTTGAAAATTAGAGACTAGTGAATGTTTGGAAATGTTAACCCTGCATAAATAATTTCTGTGTCTTGAAGTACATCATGTTCACCACTTTCATGCAACATTATTAGATAATTATGATTATTGCAACGGTTTATGTATGAATTATTTAGAAACGCTCTTAAAGACCTCAGTAGTGACATGTGGGTAAATAGAGAAAACCTCAAATGAATGACACAGCATCATGATGTTATCATCATGGCATGACAGAGCTAAAATACAGCTGACACCAAATCTGGTTGAATAAACTCATATCTTTCTGTGGCACATAAAAATACACAATAATTTGGACAAAAATAGACATTACTAAATATGGCAATTAAATAAATATCTTCTTTATATATGTTGTGTTTTCAGTTTCAGCCCAGCCAGTAACAAAGCACCACGAAGCCGCTCGCTTACTCCCCACCCCCGCGCCTGGCCATGTTGGGATGAGGAG
>VYZV01007154.1:81816-96258 GCA_013401275.1 Pandion haliaetus | reverse complement strand
TCTCCAACGTGGTTCCTTTCTGCAGGCTGCAGTTCCTCACAAACTTCCCTGGTGCGGGTCCTTTCCATGGGCTGCTCTCCAGTCACACACTGCTCCAGCGCGGGCTTTCCCATGGAGTCACGGTCATCTTCTGGATCCTCCGCTCCACTGTTCACCTCCATGGGCTGCAGGGGGAGAGCCTGCCTTCTCACCACGGGCTGCAGGGCCATCAGCCTCCTCAGGCACCCCTCCTCTCCCTCCTTCTTCACTGACTTCAGTGTCTGCAGAGGTGTTCCTCTCACATTCCAATCCCACAACTCACTGCCGGTTGCCCTTCTTAAATCTGTTCTCCCAGAGGTGCTGCTACCGTCACTGACTGGGTCGGCCTGGGCCAGAGGCAGGTCCGACTTGGAGCTGGGGAAGCTTCTAGCAGCTTCTTACAGGAGCCACCTCTGCAGCCCCCTCCCGCACTACCAAAGAAACCACGCCACACAAACCCATAACAATATAATAACACCTTTTTTACTTGATTCTTATACATGTGTATAGATTTTTTTGAACTGACCTAAACAATTATAATAATGTTATTTGCTTGCAGACAATAGACCCACAAATACCAAAAGGAAAATAGCCCTCTTATCAAACCAAAAGAACTGTACTGTAAATATAGATTATACGAAAAAGAAGATGAAGACACAGATCTCTTAGAGTAATTAATAGTATTGATACAAGAATAAATGGAATGACACCACAATCCCAGTAACAAATTTCCAACACTTACTGCATAGGAAATGTGCTAATATCAATATTCTCCAAATGTTATTTTCCAAACAACATCTTTCTGTGATGAATGCAGCAGGTTTCACTGACTCTAAGAAAGGTTTTGATTTAATAGAAGAGGAAGAAATATGAAAAGAGCAGTAACAAATTAATTTAGCAGTTAAATTATCTGGAGCTACTGAGATACATGCATCATAACATTGCCTTCAATATACAGTGACACAGGAAAAGTTAAAAGGAAAAGGAAACAGAGCAGTTCTTTAAAAGTTATTAACACCGCAACCATCCTTTCAGTGGATAAAAATTAGCTTGAAACAGACCAAGACTATTGTAATTATCAACAAGATACTAATCTCAAAAGTGAGAGAGAGAAATTAGTATGGAAGGAAGAAAGAAAACAAATAAAAAATTGTTTCTCTGTATTGGACCCAAATTTTTGCTGCCATTCTTGTTCAGGCAAATTTTTCACTGATTTCAGTTGTAGTTTTGAAATTATGAGAGTAAAAAGCATTCTTGATATTCAAGCCAGTGACATAAGAAACGTGAAAAGCTGCAACCCCCAGCAGATAAAGCACAAAGAGTGAGATCTGAAGTAAGTCTTTCCATTTTCAAATTACTATTATCACTGCTTTTCTGGGACAGCTTGCTTGTTTTTCCCAGTCTGCTATCCTCAGATGTAATTAGAATCTTTTTTTGTTTAATTAAAAGCATGTTAAAAAGATATACAGAAATGTTATTAAATGTATTCAGGCTATTGCTGCTTGAAGTCATTCATAATAGAAACAGTTTGATCTGATATCGAATTTGAGGCATTATTTCTTCAGTAGATATTGTGATTCAGCCTTATTTTCATTCTTTGCTGTATTCTTCGGAAATTTAAACATAAAATATAATTTACCATGGTAACTGAACATTTTATCACCAGACATTTCTGTCAGAGCAAAAATTTTTCAGGGTTTCATGATCCCAAGTTTATAAATGTTCAACAGTCATTGAAACATTAATTGAAACTTTCATTGAAAAAAATGCAATCATAGCTGCTAACTCTATATTTAAAAGATGTTTTGGTATGTTGCACAAAGAAACAAAGAAATAAGGCTATCAGTTCCAAAGAGACAGGCTACACACATCCCCTGTATCAATGATCGTGCTTAATTTTACCCATCATCTCAGCCTTCCTCTCTTGAATATGTATTTTCATAGAAGTCTGTGACTCTGTGACACAAAGGTCCTCTTTCCAACAATGCTTCAAAAGGTGTCTTTATTACAAATGTCATCCAGAAGAGAGGTCAAAGGGCCACCAAGTTGACATTACCCAGTTCACTGTAGCTCAAAAGCATAACTGGGAGAGGTCTGTTAAGCCCAGCCAAACCAAGGTATATCCCTACTTTTCCAGAAATTACAAAAGGCCTTGCAAACATAGATTTATTTCTTTAGATAGCTTTTCATAATTGTTCTTCCCTGCAAGTTAACCCTAAACAAAACTGATAGAGAAATGGTAATCTGGTATAGTAATTGAGTAATATATCTTCAAAGTAATGTGCTCTGATAATTACAGATATCTGGGAGCCATGCTAGAGCACTGCTGCCATTTAAGTCTTTTTTCAGATCATTGTTACTGATTTTCAACACTTAATTACTTTTAATTATTGGAGAAATTTAACAACTGGTTGCATTTCACTTGTATGTAATTAGATAGACATCTTGAACATATCAGAATAGCTTTTACTTGCATGTCCTCTAATGCTCTCTTTTTCTTCCAAATATACATGGATGCATGTATGCATAGAAACACCTAGCAAAACACACATACCTTGAAATCCAGTGGAAAACTGGATTCTGTTGAGCTGACCTGGTTGTGTTTCAAAGTTCAAAAACATCTAGTTGCCTAGCAGAATTGAGGGTAGTTTAACAGAGAAAAAAGATAAAGGACATTGGGGCCAAAAAACTGATTCTGAAGCATGTGATGGGCAAGCCAATTGAAATAAAAAAATTGGTTTTCTATAGACAGAAGGGAAAAAAAAAAAAAGAAAAAGAAAAAAAGTTGAAGTACAATGTGTCCTGTTGGTAAAACTGATAGGGTAGTCAGAAAGTTTCCTCTCCCTCTTCAGAAGCAATGCAACAGATAAAAATACAGTGAAAAGAATGGTGGATGAAAGCAACAGTATTAATGATCTTGGAGGCTGAAACTAGAATGCAGACAGCCAGGTCTTCAGCCTTCTTTCACTTATAAAGATGTGTTAAATGAGACACTTTAGGAGGATTAGAACAAGTTCTGAAGCACTGTACAACTTTCCTATATCTTGTTACCTGGACAAACAATGACACTATTACCTCATATTTAATTTAAAGTAATTCATATTCAGATTTAATGTTTTTGGAAAAGTTAAGATGAAATGCTAGAAAAATTTTATTCTAAAAAAAGGTTTTCTGGAATAGTACTTTTGGGTGAAGAATCTGAAAATAATCATCACCTTAAACAACAGAACTGCTCTGAGAATACCTTATCCTCAAAAGGATGCAAATAGTATTGACAAAGTCCATTCGCTTATTTAGTTATGCCCATATACAGTGTGTCAGTATTTGGGGCTTGTTACTATAATCAAAGTAGTAGACCTTTATTGTTGGTCCTATTGGAAGTGCTAGTGGAAGGTTTTGGTACTGTGAAATATAGTCCCGATAGATGCAAACTGTACCATTATTTTCAGTAAAATGCTAGGTGCAAAGGCTCATTTTTCTCTACTGCTTATCATTGTGCTTTATGGTAAAAGTAAAGTTATATATCAGGCCTGTCTTATTTACTCACACAGACACAGTCTGCTGAAAGATGACATAGGTACTACTTTCTGCTACTCAGGTGCCCTGACTTAGTTACTTTTACTGCTTGATTAGTAGTTATCTATCAATTAATTTACTATCAACTTAAAAAACTCTTAAATGTCTCAGGTCAACAGAAGACGGGGAAAGAAAATTTATGTATAAGAACATTTAAGCTTTCAAAGATCATGATTTTGGCAGCTTACAGGGAGGAGAGTACTGAGATCACTTCAAACATGAGCTATTGAAACACTATTGCTGAAATGCACATCAGGAGGTGCAGTTTCCAATCAGTACTGCTAATCAGCCACTTAATTCTTTGAGAGTTTCACCATTGACGCAGTAAATTCAGCATTGTGTTCAAGAACTTAAGGCGCAGGTGTGGAATTCCATGTTGCATCCTTGAACTGGAATCTCTAGCTTCTTTATCTATTCTTTTTGTGCTAACTTAGTTGATATCAACACTAAATAGTCATTGATAGGGTACACGTATGATGTAAACTTTTCCAATAATGCTTTTGTAGCCAAAATATCTTCAACCATCTCTTCAGGTTGGATGAGGTTTTTTCAGTCTTTTAGTAATATTACTGTCATCAAATGAGAATCACAAGAAACATTTTTCAAGGATACGATGGAACAAGACTATCTTCAAGGAGCCAATGGTGGCAGGCAAAGTTCAGCTTAACAGACAGTGGACAAATGAACATACCTGAAATACAGACTCAAATGCATGTGTATAAAGGAACTGGTCCTAGAGCAATACCAATGGATGTGCAGCAGTAAAACAGAAGTCACACACTAAATCTGTGCCTTTCTCAGCTGTTAACTCCCTGTGTCTGGTCAAATCTACCTGGTGTTTTACTTTGGATTTACAGACATTAATGGCAAAGTGATGTCATAGTGGCATGTTTTCAAGTATTAATCAATCAATGAGAAATATTCTTTCTTCATGTTTATTGTAGAAAAGACAAGTAATATACATATCAGACAAGGTTTAATCAGCAATATCGCTTCTCACAAAATCCAAGGTGCATTTCAAGATAATGGGAAATGGTATCTTGGGAATCACGGATTTCTTTTGGAGTTAGAATCAAGTGGGTGTTATATCTGCCAGCCCCATGTGGATGTCTTAGATACCTTAGGAAGCCTCAAATGTTACTGGATGTCTGTATCTGGGAAACTTTGATCTGAGTCCTTGCTGTCTGGGTGAATAGCTCTGTAAGACAATTTACCACCTAATATTACAGTTTAGTTCTTTTCAGTATTTTATTCCCTTTTCTAAAGGATGTGCTTCTTGTTCAAACACAAATGGTGTTCAGTCATTAAATCAGGTACACAGCATTGTCAAATAGGCCTCAAAGACTTGTCTCTGAGCAGGTTTCCTGTTGCCAAGACATCTGAACCAGTGAGGTCTAGCTGGTGTGAGAAGGAAGATCTTTTCACAGACTCTTGTAAGACCTTTCCTGGAACTCTTTTTCCTAATTAAACTGCTTTTTGACATCTCAGCCTTGGAGGCAGCTAAGAAGCACAGGTGGAGGTTAAGTCCAACCTCGTCATTTATCATTCCTCAACTTCACAGCTGTTGAATTCTGTTAGCTGGACCTCCTCTTGCCTACTCCCACTTTAATGAAAGGACACAAAACCTGACAAGTCAATCTTTACTTGAACAAAGTCAGAGGGGACTAGTGTATTGTTTTTTAATTTCTTGATTCCCCAAAAAACCATAAAAGCATATTCGGATATGGGTGTAAACAGTTCAAGCAAAAAGCAACAGGGCTGGATGTTAGAACTGTTTTCTACCTCTCTTCCCCTGTATTAAACAATTAGTCCTCTTTCCTATTGGTACAGTGGCTTTGAATCCTTTTTTATAGAGAAGCTCTGAAACAGGATTACACTCTTGAAAGGATCATTTTAACATACTGCCTTTCTTCGTTTAACAAACTTTTGCACTACATATAGCGTTTAAATAGTTAAAACATACATCATACTTCATGTGAAGTTCAGTTACAGATTGAAAACGTCAAGCATTAATACACGGTTTTGTATTTTTATTTTATTTTCATCTCTTTGTGAGACACTGAAAGAGTTGACATCTCAAACATTGTGGTGGGGCAAGTTCTGCTTAACAATGAACTCTGCATAACAAGAAACCCTGCACAGCAAGGAAACAGAGGTGAAAAGAAGCCCATCAGCGCCCATCAGCGACAGGATGGGGAAGGCCTGCAGGAGGGGGCACTAGAGAGGAGAGGCAAGGATGATAAAAGGACACAAACTGAGGCCCCACTGTGCGCAAGCCCACTGGAACTGGACCCCTCGACTGACTGGACCCCTTGGCTGACTGAACCAATGCTGGACCGAGGACCAGTGATATCTTTCTCTCTTTCTTTTTCTCTCTCTGTCTTGTTCTCTCTTTCTTTTTCCTTTTCCATAATCCTTACACCTCATCCCTTTAGACATAAAACCATTGACCAAGGCTGGGACAAGATGTGGATCCAGCTACCCCTGGGCCCTTGTCTGGGAAGGAGTCTAGAAAGCAAGTGGGTCTGCTCTGAACCTCATGACCCAGCAGGAGGGATCTTCTTCTTCCCTGAATTGGTGTACATGGTCACCACAGGTTATCTGGTTTACTGAGGTAGTTTCATGCCAATTCCTGTTGTGAGAAACCCCGCCACCTACTGTTACACCTCCTAAGTTCAGTTTGCTTCTGCCATGAATAAAATGTTTAGCTGATCGTTTGGTGTAATTTCACCTTAATTTAGCCCTAACAGAATTCCGAATTCAGCAGGACTCCCTGGTTTGTCCAGCCCAGGTTGTGACACTCTTGCATTAAATAAAACAAGTGTTTAAAATTTTATCTTCTTTCTATGAAAGATTGAAGACTAAATTGGAGGTAAAACATAGGAACATATAATTCCACAGTGTGACCATTGATGCATGACAGATCTGGTAATATAAATGTCTAACCTCTGCTAACATAGTTGAAAAAAGGTCTCAGTTATTAACAAGCCTTTAAAAATGACTGAAATTTGATAAAAATAACTTTTACTATGATAGCAAACATGATAACATTGTGTACTTAATCCTAGTAAAGTCTTCCTGCCTCACAAGCAAATTGATAAAACACATTCTGTCTTAGTACTAAGGTCAGACACAATAGGTATCTCTGATTTGCTGCCAACGTTAACAACATAGACAATAAACTGCTGAACTGCCAGGAATATAATATTTGATTCTTTATGTTTCATGTAAGCAAATTCAACAACTTCATATTCTTGGCATATGATTGCCAGTAGTAATAATAGGTACATGGTAGTAACTCAAATTCTAATAATGTTAGTGTCAGAAAATCAATTTGTAGAACATTACAATAAAGAAGAAACTCAAAACAGACTGTAAAATCTTCATGTTGAAAGGTACCTGTTTTCCTGCTTGATCGCTACTCACAGTGTATTACTGTGCTGAGCTCCTTCAGTATTGCTCCAGCCCAACCAAGCTGCCAGGCATCAAACCACCACGGAAGTGCAGGCTGTGGCCACTGAATGTAATTTTTTACATCACTAGAAAATGGCAGCAGGCTTCACGCTGGGCTTGAAACAGGTGGGGTATGGCAAGTTATTAAAATAAACCCAATCAGATCCCAACACAGTGGAGGAAGAAAGCAGAGACGTCATGCTCCTCCCAGGAAAGCACAGGGAGAAACCCCCACCAAGAGCACTGTCCCCCCTGCAAGGCCCCTCCGAGGAGAACCAAGATAACCAGAGAGGGGGGGTGGAACAGTAGGAAGGGATTATTTTTCATAAAAGTTGTAACTGTGTTATTAATGAGCTTATTCATTGATTTGGACTGCAAAACCATCATGCGTACTAACTATAAAGTCTGTGTTTACAGTGCGTTCCCTCTGCCCATGAGAAGGTTTTGAGTGCAATAGCATCTATCTATGATTTGATATAGGCATCCGTCTTCTCAAGATTGAAAGCTTACCTAGCTGTAAGGGAGGTAAAATCCAGCATATTATAGGAACCCTTGGTATTTTTTATATTCTTTTTGTTTATACTATAATGTCAAAGTAGACATCTGAAATAGAGATCTTTAAGGAAAAGACAATCTAAGTTTTTCTCATGAATTATAATTAATTTTTCTGTCAGAAAATAATGAGAATTTCTAGTGCTAGATGCAGAAAGACATTTATATAACTAGCACCCCCTTGATCCCTTATAGAGAGGTTACACCAAATTATTTATGCCTACTTTTGTCTTTCTTCATTTCTGGCCAGAAAAAATGGTAGTTTGGGTGTTTAACTCCAGAGGATTCACTTAGGGAGAAACAAAATAGCACATCCTGCAAGTACCCTCTATCCTTCACTGTTTTATGATGCTGCCTCCTGTTGTCCACTTTTGAAAATGATACTAAGCTTACTACACATTACAAATAGCATAATTCTCAATGGTGTTTTCACTATTTAATGCCCTGAAAAAGCTCCTACTCTTGTGTGTGCCAGTGTAGCTCTGGTAGTAAATTTGGCCTCAGGAGTAAAGTAATTGAATTATTTTTATGTTAAAACTATAAGCAAGGGACAAATCTCCAACTAGGCTGCAGCACTCAGCACAAATGTGACAGGAATTTTTTTTTTCTAGTGAATCTTCATGGTGCTATTTGAATCTAATCAGACTCACTGGAATATCTAACCTGACCTCAGTATAATATTTGCTTATGACAGAAATGCTCCTTTAAGAACCACTTGGCCCCAGATAAGCCAAGCCTTGTAAAAAAAAAAAAAAAAAGTAAGAAAAATTTCTTCAGACTTTGAGACAGATGTGGCAATTTATATGAAAATGAATTAATTGTTAACAAAATTCAATGACTGTAGGAAAAAATCATTATAAATGTAATTCAGAGCTGTCATAAAATGGTTTGTCATTAGCAGAGAAAACAAAAGCTGACAGATTCAGAATTAAAATGGTATTAAATGTACTTTTGCATTTTTATTTCTTTTCAGAGCTACTGAAAATTTGGAGAAAAATGCCTAATACTGTTGGTGTGTCCTTTAGGCAAATCTGGACTGTGATATTTTCATATGGTTGAGCTAGACTAATTCTAAAAGAACTAAACAGCAGTCATATAAACTATGTTGCTTTGTTTAGATTATTAACATCAGTCTGGTTTTGGAATAAATTGCATCATACATATTTTACATAATATGTTACTGAAATTCAGTGAGATCGTATTTAAGATGAATAAAGGTGGAAGTCTCTTGTCCTAATGCACAGAACAGAAATACTGAGCTCTATCAAAAAAAATAAATTTGAGATTAACAGAAGGATTTTGCTTGTAGAATGGCAAAAAATCCTTAGTTGTCAAAGTAATTTTTTCAGTCCTTTGATGTCAATGCAAATATATCCATTTTCCTCAGCAAATTTGGGTTGAGATCTGCATTGTTCCAAAAGTTCACATAGACCAAAAAGACAAGTATATCCATCTTTCCTATAGATTGATGAGACTCAATACACAAACTTATGCTATGCCTGCTTATGTGTTTCTGTGTAATTTGGTAGGGTGGAAATGCAGATCCATATATTCCTAATTTTTCACAGGAAAGAATTAAAAAAAATGTTGAAAAATGAAAGATGTCTATAACAAATGGTACAGTCATCTGTGTCTGTGGAGCAGTGAACATCTTCAACAAGGAATACATTCAGTCTGATCTTCCTGCATGAAACAAATAAAATTTAGAAATGAGTAACTTGATCCTGCAAGACATCTGAGGGTAAACTAGACAACTTGCTAGTGATTTATGTGAAACATAAATTATCCTTACTGAAATTATAATCACTTACATAGTCATCAACCTGTTTCACAGGTGGTTTTGCTTGAAGAGCCAGCATACCTGGAAACAGAAGGACTAAGTTCTATCCCAACTCGCACTGTATGCCTGGATGTTTTACTCTAGACTTAAGGATAACATACTGCTCAACAAATATACATGTGTAAATTTTCTCTAACATGATGCAGGCATGATGATATATATTGTTCAGTAAGTAAATGGTACTGTCTGATAGTTTAATCATCTGCTCTGGTGCCTTTTCTTTGACTAAAAGAGTCTACCAGTATCTCCAGTAGGAAAAAAAAATATTTTGAAATGACTTTATCCATCCCAGTACAACCAATGATTCATATACTGGTAGAAAGGACAGAAGTATGTCTGAACTGATTTAACTTAGGAAGTTGAGCATATATTCAGGGAATATCAGTAAATACTATTCTCCCCATCTCTATTCAGCTGCTATCCTACTCTCTTTCAAGGTAATGTTAGTTTCTTTACTGACTTTAATGAAATACACCTGCACTCTAAAAGACCCCTATTTTCAATAACCTATTCACTTTTTATATTTCAAATTCCAGAATCTTTTTAGATTTCATAATTTTTCTAAGCTTTTTACAAACAATGATCGATTTTGTACCTGGGGATTTTTTTGTCCAAATCAATTTATTTTTTTTAATTGTATATCTAAAAACTAAAGAATTTGAATCCTAAAAGAATACAATACAAGAACCAACCAACCAAACAAACAAATAAAAACAAAGGGAAAGTGACTAGTAACTCCAGGACTTATACTACTTAAATTTTGATCCTTGCATTGAAAGACAATTCAAATAATTATATTACAGGTCTATAATTCTCACTCTATTAACACTTTCTATTTTATCTAAAGTAGCTTTACAATGTTCTCCATATGATTTTCCAACTCCAATAAATTAGAGTCAACTTACTACTACACAGTTCCTGCTGGTTTTATAATGTTGAATTTTGAGGAGTTTTATTTGTTAAATGCATGAATAACACTTCATTTTTACAAGAGTGGTAATAAAAACTACAAGAAGTAGGAAGGGAATATTAATAAGAATCTTGAAGTATACTTTACCATACCTAATGATCCCAGGCATCTTAGTCTGTGATATGAATAAAAAATTATGAAAACCTGTCTATCCATTATATTACATGATACCAGGGCAGCCACCAATTTGTATACAATGATTAACCAGATAAAGTGAGTCATATATTTATAGCAGTGTTTCATTATTTTAAGGCCTTTACTTAATCTGTAAGAGCACACTGAATCCAGTAAATTCTTTGGGGTATTGGCAAGTTTATGAAAATTAGCAATAGCTTGTGGAAATCTGTGTTCTCTAATCAGCAGGTTAGATCTGTAGTGACCCAAAGCTTTTTTTGCTAGTTAATAGAAAGAAATTCTCTAGTGTCCTTTGGTTGTTTTAAAAGAAGAGAAACAGTAGTGGCCTTTGGTGTGTTCTAAACAGGTCACAAAAAGTACAAATGTTTTCTTACCAGCTTTCCAAATAGACTACTCTTTAAACTCTCTCACAGCAGTATGAGCCAGATTTGCTGAACAGAACCCGCACATCACCATGTAGGTGGTTTGTGACAGACAATATGCACCTGCTCATACTAATCAGGGCTCCCTTACTTTCCCACACGTTTAGTAAATCTGTGCCTATTCATCATTCAGAGTGTGTCCATGAATGAATAAAAAAAAAGATAAAACTTTAGCTGATTACTTCTTAGTTTCAGCCAAAATCAACTACATTTATTTTTGTTTAAGCTTAAAAAAAACCAAACAGTTTTTGAAAAAGAGACATCATTGTCTTAAAACTCAACTCCTCCTTGAAATTATTTTTTGGCATTACAATTTCAAATTAGTTTTCTTGGACCAGCAGAAAAATTATAACACTGTTCACATGGTATTTTGGTACATTCAGTTTTCACACTTTCAAAAAAGAGGCATATCACTTGCTAAATAAGATGTAGCAGCTTAATGTCTTCTGGATGCACCATTTGCACTAAATATTTAGTTCCAGTGTGTGAACCTTGCAAGCTAAATACTGAAGACATAACATATTTTAAATGGAAACTGTGGAGACATCTACCTGTCAAACTTTCTCACCTTGATATTCTCAAAAGAAGACCAAAGAAAATCTAAGACATTTCAGATTTCTGGATTATTGATTAAAGTCCTTTCTACTGCTTCTTCACCTTTATATCATCAACTATTTCTCTCCCTTCTTCTCCACAGTTATTATATTCTTCTAGATTATCCGTCTCAATGAAAGTTTCCTTATTCCCACACATCCCCATCTGCAGACTTCAACCATAGCCTACCCTTTTCCAGTGTTTCTCTGTCCTTATTTTTTGGCCTTTTTACCTTTCTAGATTACAGCTGAGACCAGTAATTTTGTAATTTTCTCAGCTGGACCTATATTGCGATGAATTTCTAATCCTGAATGCTTTAGTACAGACTGATTTTTTGACATATGGCAGCTGGAAAGAATTGAGAAAACATTTAAGAACTGCTCATAATTAGTATAAATGCACATATACACTAGTTCAAGTTATTTTTCAGTTTTACTCTTATGTTTCTAATTTGTTGTTAATTACTTCAGCTCAGGTGTATTACAGCCCTTTTATAGAATGTTCTGTGACAATTGGTTTAGCAAAAGGCTTCTGAGGTTTGGTGTTATCTTTGATGGTACCCAGTTGTGCCTAAATTAATATCAAACAGTCATGGCATGGTTTATAAGAGAAGCAATAACAGTCAGACTGAGTCCCAGCAGTTTATTTCAAAGCATGCTGTGATTTATGGAAGACATCATCTAACTTAGGGGCAGAGACATGACCTTATAACCTGTTTGTATCATTTTGTTTTTGTAGCCAGTGCTGATTGATCAGTAGGACACAACAGCAAAAGGCAGCTATTTGTTTAAACTGCCTACAGTTTTGCTCTTTCTTTAGAAGACTGATGGCATGTACTGGCATAGGTCTCTTTCTTCTCTTCTCTCCTCTCCTGCTTCTCCAAAAACAAGTTCAATTCAAATGAAGGCTTTAAATTGAGTAACATTCCCCTTAAATTCCACTGACAATAATCATAATTTCCTGAACAGTACTAGCAATTTTCAGTGTTATATATGCCATAAGTGGTAATATGCTGTTTTCCATATAGTAGTTTTCCCCTAGATTTTCAGTGACAAGATGAACAAATATGAATTGAGGCACTCCTGAAAGACACAGGTATTACTTACTAATTATTTGTTTAGAGAAGGAAAAGCTGGTACAGTAAGGATAATGGCATGTTTAAGGTCACACAGTTGCTCAGTGGGAGTTAAGATAACTTTCCAAGCCTATTAGCCCTTTGGACAAAATCCTTTTAACAGCTTTAACTTCTTTCTACGACTGTTTTTCAGGAGAGTGTGTGTGTTCATAGTTGTGTGTACTTCAAATTTTATGAATGCTGTGAATAGGATGCCAACTTTTTTAAAATATTTTTTTCACTAGTTTTACATTGGTATAGAAAGGAACACCATAAGGTTCTCATACAGTAAATTCTGTTACGAAAGTAGTGACTTCACCAATCATGAGGTAAAGATTAAGGTTACGAAAACCCTCACCTTCTTAACAATCAAGATTGATCCCAGTGGCTGAATTTTAAATTAGTATAAAAAATATCAAATATGTAGCTCTCAACCTAATCTGGACAATTAATGATCTGAACTCACAACACAAGAAAGCAAAGGAACTTCTGTAAGTTGATATTATTCATTCTGAGTCAGCATTACACCATGAGAGAATAATAAAACATCCACATACAGATACGAGAAATGGCTGTCTATGTGGCACAAAATTTTAACGGATGAGAGCATATAAGCTGTTTCAGCAATGACCTCTTTAGCCACTGAGGTAGCTAGACTCCTGACTAATTTCTAATTTACTGAACCAGAAACAGTTCACTTGATTGTCAGTCAATAAGTGCCTCAGCACTTTCAAGGAACAAAAACTGAGGTTATGGAGGACTATATTGGTAGAATGATATATCTGTTATCTTGACAGGTTATCAAGCTTGTATATGAAAACTTACATTCTTACCCATTTTTCAGGCAGAGTACATACTTGGCATTTTATAACACTATTTCCTTTTCCTTGGAGAACATTTATTTTTTCCTTTTTTTCTTTTTTTAAAATTTTTTTTAACTAGCCAAGCTGTTCAGAAAATATACATTTATTAGAAAATATAATTTCATAATTTTCAGTATTCTGTTTTGTCTAACAGAACACAAGTAAAAGATCGTCTCTTCACAGGAATGAAGGAGTTGAGTCAAACTACATAGTAACTCAGAGGTAGAAAAACTGAAAAACTAGCTTTTCTTTGCAAAGTATGATTGCAGGTCATGTTTGGAAGGCTCTGACTAGTTTCATTTTTTCCCTGTAGCAAAAAAATGAAATGCACAAGAGCTTTCCAAATGACAGTGAGAAAACCTTCTCTTTTTCTCAGTGGAAGCACTGGAAAACTCATTTTAATGAAGTGTTCTTTGGTTTTGAGGAACAAAACATTTGTGTCGTGGTTTCAGGTCAGCTCAGTCGGTAACAAAGCACCACGAAGCCGCTCACTCACCCCCCACCCCCTTGCCTGGCTACGTTGGGATGAGGAGAAAAAAAAAAAAGGCAGGCTTGTGGGTCGAGACAAGGACTGGGAGGGATCACTCCCCACTTATGGTCACGGGCAAAAGACAGGCTCAACTTGGGGAAGAAACAAAAGCAATTTAATTTACTACAAATCAAAACAGAAACAAAACACAAGAGTATTAGGAAGGGAAACCAAACATCAGAACAACCTCCCCCCCCCCCTCCCGCCTTCCCGGCTCAGTTCTACTCCTGATGATTTCTACCTCCTCCCCCCGGCGGCGCAGGGGAACAGGGGATGGGGGTTGAGTCAGCTCGCCACACATCGTCGTTGCCGCTTCTTTCCTCAGGGGGAAGATTCCTCTCTCGTTCCCTGCTCCAACGTGGTTCCTTTCCGCGGG